>BEGY01000145.1:34437-61064 GCA_002335675.1 Chlamydomonas eustigma | reverse complement strand
AAATCACGGACATCATCCCTTGTAGTCTTACTTGCAATCATGGACATCATCCCTTGTAGTCTTACTTGCAATCAAGGACATCATCCCTTGTAGTCTTACTTGCAATCATGGACATCATCCCTTGTAGTCTTACTTGCAATCACGGACATCATCCCTTGTAGTCTTACTTGCAATCACGGACATCATCCCTTGAAGTCTTACTTGCAATCATGGACATCATTCCTTGTAGTCTTACTTGCAATCATGGACATCATCCCTTGTAGTCTTACTTGCAATCACGGACATCCCTTGTAGACTGTTTGCCAACAGCTCCATGGCCAGGGTGGCAGACTCTGGAGTCATAACTGTGCATGTGGCTGAGACAACATTGGTTGAGGTGCTGGGTGTAGATAAATTGGTACTGAGGAGCAAAGAAAGAAGAAAGTAGGCATGAGATATTATTCAGAAGAAGAAGAAGTGGCTGAGGAAGTGGGAGAAGTGTTGTTAGGAGTGATGTAACGGATAGCTCATGACCGATGTAATGAATAGCTCATGACTGATGTAACGGATAGCTCATGACTGATGTAATGAATAGCTCATGACTGATGTAATGAATAGCTCATGACTGATGTAATGTATATCTCATGACTGATGTAACGGATAGCTCAGTATGATGTAATGGATAGCTCATGACTGATGAAATGGATATCTCATGACTGATGTAATGGATAGCTCAGTATGATGCAACGGATAGCTCATGACTGATGTAATGGACAGCTCATGACTGATGTAATGGATAGCTCAGTATGATGTGAGTCCCCCAGGGGCTGAGTACCACATCAGCCATATTCTAGGGACCTCATTAGCCCTATAGCAGTTTGGATTCTCCATATGCACTTCATCAAAAGCAAGGCAGCATTCTGTGCTTACCCACACCAGAAGTGGATTCTCTGCAACCTATCGCTCTTACCTGCAGGTGAAGGTGAAGAGGCCGGGAAGAGAGGCAGTGACCAAGTACCCGAATTCATCGCAGTCCCTTTGCATCAGGTTGCCCGAGGCTCGTGTCATGGTCGCCTGTATGTGGGATTGCAGGATTGCAATTATGACTGACGTACAGTCAAACTCTGGTCAACATTGACTCATTCTGAAGCATCTTTATTCATGGGTTAGTGGGAGGAGCAAAGCTCTGGGTTATACAGATAAGAACAAATTTCATTAACTGCGTAGCTTACAGTGACGTTGCAAGGAGGTGGAGGACTAGGGGGTTGTGGGTGGGGAGGTGGATAGGGAGGAGGCACACAGCCAGGCATGAAGCCAGAAGGGTTGGCACCACTAACAGCAGTTGCAGCATATGGAAGGAAACAGTATATTCACTTCACATGATATGGAAGGAATATAACGTAGCCTGGACAAAAAACTAATGAGCCATGAACGTATGAGCGCTTGAATCCTTATGCTTTTGTGGAATGAAAGCTCTGTGCAGTGCAGAGAGCGCAAGTGTGTTAGCAGGCCATAGATGATATGTAATGTAGTGCGGTGATGGAGTGAATATTGCCTACAGTACTCTCTCCCTGGAACTGGTATCCATATCATGTTTAAAACAGAGACTCAGGGTTGGCATCATGAAAGGTAATCATACTTGCTCGTCATCTTGCCTGTACTTCACAGATAGGGAGGGATTACATGAGGGCTGAACAGCCAACATGTCCTTGCACCCCATTTGCTGCAAGCTGGCAATGAAAGCAATGGTTGCAATCTATGAAGAGGGAGAGAAAGAGCTTCCACTGCTTATACTCGCTGGGCCTCAAATACGACGCAGTGCAGAAAACTTAACGAGATAGCCATACGACATAAGCAGATCTTAGTGGGCAGATCTTTGCCAACTTCGGGCTATAAAATATTAAGCCAGAATATACTCGTAACTGAAGCAGATTTGTGCTTGAGCCAAATCAACACCTCAGGTTGCAACATGAGTTTGAATGTGCATCAATGTATAAAATGTCACAATAAGTGCCAGATGTTGTTTGTTGGGTACGAGTTTTTGTTACCTGCTGCGAAAGTCTCTGCACGAAGAGAACCTCATTTGCAGAATCGAAAGCTGTTGCAACAACCTACAGATGTGGAATGTTAGCAATTTCAGCGTTTAAGGCCTCTACTCTGATGGATAATTATGCATATATGAGGTTTTAATCAATACATGCGGTGAATGAGACACACCTGATTTTGGCAGACATAATGAACATGTGAAAAGTAGACAAAGAAACTTGAGCAAAATCTACTTTGATCAACAGTGTAGACTGTGCCTTCTAAGATGAGATCAGCAGCAATTGAAGACTACAGCCCCTTTAGACGCTACCTGCATGGAACCAGGCAGAGCACTGATACATGTGAAGGGTTGTGCAGTCCCAGGCGAAACAAAGCTGATGTTTCCAATTAGAGAGGCAACGCTCATCTGAGCTGCAAAGCTGGGAGCAGGAGCAGGAAGTGCCAGAGGTCATGAGCATGTATTCAGAGTCAATTAATAAGTCCAAGGATACAGCAGCAGATGACCAACTTTTGAATCATTATCAAAATCATAAAAAGACTTGGATTTGAAATGACAGCAGACCTAGCTGTACTGTCCCAATGAGATTTCTACTAAAGGTCATTTCAAACTGCAACAAATTGGCAAGAAGAACACAGCAGTGAACAATTTGGGACTGGAGTGCATCTTCAATTTGAGATTGGAGCTCACTTGGTACAGCTTTGAGCTGTAATGTTATTTGACATCTTGGTGATAGTTGCAACTATGCTACAGGACGGTGGTGGAGGTGGTGGGTGAGGAGGTTTAGGAGGCACAGGTGGACTGGGAGGAGGAGAAGGAGGTTTAGGAGGTGGCAATGGTGGTGGGGGAGGTGGGGGGGATGGGAAAGGTGGAGGTGGAGGAGGTGGGGCAGGAGAGGGTGGCGAGGGCAGAGGTGAGGGAGGACTTGGGTTGGAGGGCGGGCTTGGGGGCAGAGGTGGCTGGGAGGGTGGAGCAGGTGGATTGGGAGAAGGAGGATTTGGAGATGGAGGTGGAGGTGGAGGTGGTGAGGGTGGATAGGGTGGTGAGGGAGGTGGCTGGGGAGAGGGTGGAGGAGGATAGGGAGGTGCTGGAGGTACAGGAGGTTTCGGTGGTCCAGGTGGTGGGCTTGGTGTAGGAGGCCGCGGTGGGCTGGGTGCAGGAGGCCGCGGTGGGCTGGGTGCAGGAGGTAGTGGTGGGCAGGCAAACACTCCAGGTCTCGTGGTGTAGTTGACAACAATCTAATCAGCAGTTGGGATTTAATACTACGACTAACACCATTCATCATCGCATAACACTAAGCACTCAATAACCCTAGTAACACTCAAGTCATGCCATGTTTCGTCCTGGTCAATGAAGGTTAGGGGCTAGAAAGCTCATAGAAATGATTAGAGCAAATGTATGTTGAGTTTTGCATTCTGAAGTACGACATCCACCCTAGTTTTTAAGGTGATCTTAATGTGGTATTCACATAATTCAGCTTATGCATTGCTAGTGTGCATGGCACTGAGAACTCAAGGACATGGTCATTTCTAAAATGGTTACAATAGAGAGCGAAGAAGAAAATTATAGCGGGCTACACACCTCTGGGCTTGTTCTGTCGCAGCCAGGGTACATCGTGATAGCATCTGAGCCGCCACATACATTCAGCTTCAAGGCCCTCACAACCTCCTTTAAGTACCTGATGACATCATTGGGGAGAGGTAATAACTGTCCAGCCAGGTGTGGTAACTTAGGTAACTGCTTCTCGCTCCAGTCTCGTGGGAATTCTTATCAGCTACAACCAGTCTCGTGGTAATCTTATCAGCTACAATTGACCATATGTATCATGTTTCTCAAAAGCGGTCAACCAACTCAACTAACAACCTTCTTTTAGTACCTGATGACATCATTTGAGAGAATCGTAAAATTCACCCAGGCGGGTTTCCTTATGAGCTACCTCTATTTATGCTGATTGTGTTGCACATACACACATGTGATAGGTAGTGGTCTGCAGCGCTTTACTGCAATGACCTTGATATCAGGCATCAGGCTCTACCTTAAGGCCTGAAGGTCTTGATGGGAAAACAGGACAGCTGTAGATTTGCATAGTAAGTCTTAATGAAGCTTTACTGCTGCAACCTGCCCGCTTAAAAAAACAATGTTCTGGTAGCAGTGACACTGATATACCGTTACCTCACCTTTCTGTCGCGGAAGAGGATCCTTTAAAGTTTGATACTAAAGGCCTCTCGTAGGTCTTATTCCTCAACAGCATGGTGACAGAAGCAATGTTGGCGGTCTGGTCAGCGCAAGTGTAGATCACGTTCATGTACTCATCAGCTGTATGGCATGAAGGAGGAAGGAGTCCATTCCTTCAGAAATCCTGTTCAGAGCTTTAGAAAACAATCCACACTACCAACACCACATGAGCTAGAATGAAGTCATTTTGTTGAGGGATCGCACATGAAAGAGTACTCCGCCTCTTCACACCAGCTGATAAAACTGTCAGGTCATCTCCATCACAAATTAAATCAGAATAGGATGAGAACAGATTTAACGGAATTTCATTAACCTCCTAAATGACGACAGCAGACAAGAACAAGGGCAGCAATAAAGGCAGCAATGCTCACAAGAACTTTTGCAACGTCTTGATCCTAATCCTAGAACTGCTTGCTTACAGGCTTACAAAGAAATATCCAGTTGCAATAAGCTCACCAGTACTTAATCCTGAGACCAGGTACTTATTGGACAAGATAGCCAGCACGAGGCAGTCATTGTAGGTAATGGTGCCTGACCTAGTGATGAAAATGGGCCATGATGAAAGCAGTGCAGAAGAAGTGGCACTATTTAATAAGAGCACTGCTGACCTAAACCCTAAAACCTTTAACCCTAAAGCCTACAACAGTAGTATGCTTATTCAAGCATGGATTTCAGTAGTGCAGCAAGAGTGACCATCCTCAGTAATTAGCAATGCATTGGATTTCAGTAGAGCAGTAAGAGTGACCATCCTCAGCAATTAACAATGCAATGGATTTCAGTAGTGCAGTAAGAGTGACCATCCTCAGTAATTAACAATGCAATCGATTTCAGTAGTGCAGTAAGAGTGACCATCCTCAGTAATTAACAATGCAATCGATTTCAGTAGTGCAGTATGAGTGACCATCCTCAGTAATTAACAATGCAATGGGTTTCTACTGTCAGCATTGTCCTTCATTGCAACATCACCATCATATGAAGTGAAAGATCTGCAACAATTAGCAGTATCTTCACTTACAAGGATGTTGCAGTTATGTTTTGACGACAGGGCCCGTCGGCTGCACTCAGGAGTTAGTACAGGAAGAGCAAATTGTTCCACTCATTATTACTCTCATCAGAAGGACGAATGTTTCAGAAGTTAAACAATGTCATCATGCATTAGGATGGAAGCTGCAATACATGTTGCATGTCATCATGCATGGGGATGGATGTTGTAACGGTATGCACTACACTCAACAAAATCAAAATTACTTCAAGGAGGCGGGTGAAGAGCTGTTTCGCAAATAACATGATCATTTATACATTACCTGTAATCGCCTTGATTTTGCCATTTTCTGCAGGTAGCAAACATACAAAAAAGTTAAGAATTCAAGTGTCGACGTAGATGATCGATGAAAAGTATAATGCAAGCAAGAAAGAGTAATATTCTGATGTTGAGTGTATCAACGGGCACTCTACTTGATCTATTATTTAATCAAATGTCCGAGGGATGAACGACGGAGACTCACTCGCAAGTGTTATTTGCGCACAGCAAGAAAGGAGAAGGACCGTAGAGATCAGAAACTCAGAACTCATATGCGTCATCTTACTTTTATGCTCTACAATTCTTAATTGCGCAGTTGTTGCGAAGTGGAAGAAAAATTGAGTTCTCCTGTAATTTATCCCGCGAGAACACTAAGTTCGCCAGGTTTATAGATGACAGATGTGGTGCAATAATATCATTAAAACTTTGAGATGAATTATACTACCGCTTCCAGGAAGCTGAAGCTAACACTCGTACGGTAGATGAAAGAGGATGATCGAGCTCAGACAGTGCGAATATGGACAGTTGATTTTTCTTACCATACAGGAATATATGTCTGCATTTATTCTGGTATTGCACATTTCACTCTAAGGGTTCAGGGTTTACTTCTTTAAAAAACGATTTTGAACTATACAGCTTTCTTGCCCTCGAATGGACAGCCATGTAAAGCGAATGTTGTTTCTTGTGAATCCAATTGCAATTTCATAAGAAAAAAACAAATGGCATACTTGCATGCCTCTGATGATAAGCAAGAGCATACTGTAAGACAGCGTCTCAATCAGCACTCTTCTCTGCTTTCATTTAGCAAAACAGTACAAGATTTCTCCAAGGGGCTCATGCTGGAGTACCAGAGTGAAAGTGAGTTGAAATTCAAAGAAATCATGGAGGTGTAAATGCATGGAATGGTAATGGATTTTTAAAAATGCCAGCAACATGCTCGTCCTCCTTACTTGACTTGATAAAATGATATCTCACCCTATCAGCAACCACACGACTACATTCTTGGCATGCCTTTGTCCTAACCATGTGTAAGGAGACGTACTGAAGTTCTCACGTTTGATATCACTGGAGCATTGTCAAAGTTAAATGTGCTCAAGAATCACATCTCCATGTTTGACACGCTACAGCTATCAAACAGATGAGGGTTCTTGCAGCACTAGGGTTTACGGGGCCCCAACACAATCTCTCTGTTGAGTGCCATGACAACATGTTGGCCCTGGCTGGTGTAGCCAACGAGCTAGGTCTGTCCACTGTGGTGACAGAGGCTGCCATGAGTGCTGCATGGAGCCAGTTGTCCATGGACGACATGAAGATCAGCAGGTTACAGGTAATCATGTAGCTTGACCATGTCCATGCATCGAGTTCAGCTTGCGATTCAGGAGCCGCAGCAGGTATCAGGGGTTCCTCATCCTTATACCTTTGAGAACTTTTAACATGAGGAAAGAGCACTGCTTCACATGTTAGTCATGAACATTTACAGGCAGTGTTACAAATCATGCTCAAAGGCATGCCTCTCGTATGTCTCTATCTCATGGCCACTACAGAGGCTGATTGTATTTGAGAGATTAAACCCTGCTCATAAACCATGCTCATATCTGAGAATTGTGTGCAATTTATTAAGAACAGCAAATGCCATCCTTTCCTTTCTGCTGTCAAGTGTAGATGATGTTATCACACAAAGCTGCTGAGCTTGAAAGATTGTACAAGAGGGCTGAGGCATCTCGACAGCAGCTGGACACAGCAATGAAGGTTGCTAAAGAGAAGCTATCACGCGCAGACAAGCACATGAACGCAATGGCCCTGAAGTATTTGCCAGAGATGCCTGCTAAGCTGCAGAAGTACAGGTTGTTGTCGGTTGCAACCTAAACCACCTGCCTAGTTATAGCCTGGTTGCTGACTCATTTCAGATTCATGCTTATTGCCTTACTAGTCTTTTTGTAGCCTCAGCACCATGTTGACAGGACAGACCAATAGCTTCTTTTGAATCAGAGGCGATCAGGATCAGAGTAGAATTTGAACAGTGTGAACAGTTTCAGAATTCGCAATATGAATGCGATAATGCTGCGGCATGCCATAGATGATGAGTAGAAGACTCAGTGCAAGTTCAAGAATGCAGGCAATGTCTCCTGTGACTCTTGTTTTGACAAAGCGAATGTGATGTCATCTATGAGATTCTTCAATGATGTTTTATCTACTAATGAAGGCTCTCATTGTCACTTTTAGAGATCAAGAGGCGTGTTTCCAGGCTGAGCTTGATAGGCTGGGTCTGAGACCAGAGGTAGGATGCAAGACTGAATGCTTCTTCAAGATAACATGCTGATCATGTCAGCCGACATATTGATTTTGAAACAGTCAAAAACTTGCAAAGTGTGGGACATTATTTTCACATTCACACTTTGTGTCCACCATTACTCATTGCTATCATGGTGTTGTCCCCATGGCCATGACCAGGGTTGTCATAATCTTCCATGCAGCTTAAGCACTGGTCACTGGTAGAGCTGCATGGGGAGCTAGAGGAGGCGCTGCAGAAGCAGGCAGATGTGAAGGCTGAGTTGGATACTTACCACAACCTTCCTTGCTCTGAGGTCTGGGTTGATAGCAGAGCTCTGTAATTTTAGCCGCACGATGTAGGACCCATGAGCATGTGCATACTGTGTGTGCTCCTTTGAGATGCTTTGTCACTGCTGCATTCACGGGTGTGAGGGCTTGGCTTGGTCATGAGCATTTACAACCGTTTGAGAAATTGATCACGATGTTGATTTTGTTCTTGAGGCAACTTCTTGTCATCTGCTGTGTGATCAGGAGGAGGCGAGGCTTCAAGTGAAGGTGATGAGGGACAATCTGGCAGCTCTGCACAAGGTTTTGCATGCAGGTCTAGGCTTGGAAGGGTAAACTAATGGAGATCTCAGAAAAGTTCAAATAAGGCATTTTAAGTCTCTTGGCTAGTGAAGATTTTTGCCAGTTGCTACGTGGATCAAAGCATTATAGGCGGGGATGCACATAATACCTCCTTGGAATACTGAAGGTTGTGATGATTCTTTTAATGATCGAAATTCATCACTGTAAGTCTCAATTTTTAGTACCTGATTTCATAGAGAATGAGCTTTCACGGGCAAGAAATCGCCCGCCAGAACAATTTCTCTTGATTCGTAAATTTGGACATTGGTGTGCGCACTGTACATGGAGATGGGAAGCGGCCTGAATGTAGCAGCTCCTGACTAGAAGATTTTTTTCAGCTGTAAAATAATCACAGCAGTATCGCTGATAGAGCAACTAAATCGCTCTACAGTCCAAAAAACTATTTCTCTGAAATATTTTTGCGCCTTAACATATTCTGCCACCACATTTTTAATCTTATAAGTTATAATTATGATTCAGTGTTGCTGACACAAAGCATGCAAGCCGCAGAAGCAACAACCAGAAGCCATATCGGAGGCAGGAAAACATAGAAGTATTAACGGACAAAAAATACGTAAAGTCATTGTATTGCCGATGACAGCGTTAGCGTCGCTATTCAAGAGCGAGCAGCAGGTTCTTATTGATGGGATGAATCCGTCGTACCGTGACCCCCACAGCTGTGACAGCATTGTGAAAAATTATGGAGATGATACTTTTAAATCAGAGACTGGTGCCAGTGCGGTTGATGAATCCAGCAGGCTTATCAGTGCTGGTATAACGACAACGTCGTCGTTGCTTGCTGCCTCGAAGGAGGAGTCACAAAATATAACTTCGAGCTCACAGAAAAGTAATGAGCTGCAAACCTGGGAGCCAAGTTGTAATGCTACAGCAGGACAATTATACCTGCCCCTTAGATTTCAAGCAGATTATGCAGCAGGAGGTGCATGCGGAGTGAGCAGGATTTACAGAGTCATCATGTTGTGGACTCTTCTATCATCAGCATTCCTAGCTCAGGAGGTGGTAGGCACCTTAACAACAGTCCCCCAGTACTACTGCTCTTCCTCCATGCCAAACTCTTGCCCTTTCTGCAACTACCAGACAACTCCCAATGCATGCAATGTGAGTTCCATCCTAGTGAGCCTAGTCATTAAACCCTAACCATACAATCCTCAACAGCGCTACCTGTTCTATTTGGATATCAGCATGGTAGATGACCTTTATGGCGGTGCACTCTGTCAACATTGCTTCTAGAGTATTGATGACATGTATGATCTCTCGTGACTCCAAGATTTAATCCTACACATATCTCTTGAAAACAATTGTAGATTTTTTCACGTTCGTAAATATCTTCCGATAGCCCCACTGTACTATAATTTTCATTTTACTGGTCTCCATATTAAGCTATAATCTCTTATCCTCCATACCTGCTCCTTCATTCACACTTGTGTTACCTTCCCTCCCTTCAGGCCCTCAATGCCAGTGAGTTTGCTGATCAATGGTACCAGCTCCCACAGATCTGCTCCATACCTCAATCGCCGCAGACAAACTGGCTCACACAGCCAGCCACTGGTACAGCCGTTGCTCCATTCGCTGCATCCAACATTTGCCAGGTAAGAACTTAGTTATTCATGACATACTTATTTCATCTCCCCAGTGCTTGCAACTTGTGAGCAATAAGCTGCTTGTATTCTTCCTAAGGCCCAGAACTTGAGGAAGCAAGTCTCTCTTCCAGGTTTCAGCCAGACTATTTCCAATATATTTTGTGACATAATGAACAATAGTGGATTTAGAGTTCAGTGGAATCCCTAAACCTCTAAACCTCTAAACCTCTAAACCTCTAAACCTGCCCTCAAAAGATCTAAAAGATCTCATCAACTACTTTAAACTGCTACTAAACCTTTCATGCTTTCAAGATCTCAACGTGTTCCTTTTGTGTACTACATGTTTAGTCACAGCAGTTCACTTTTTTTTATGAATTCCTACAGGACTCAGGCACCCAGGGAGGTGTCACAACATATCCAATCACTTCCTCACTTGACGGCAGCATTGCTGGGGCTGCCTACTTGTTTGAGAACTACAACAGAGTGCTGTACATCACGCTACAGTTCAACTGTTCATACATGTTCAGCACAGATCCTCTGTGAGCAAAGGCAACAATGGATTAGCAGATGATTTGAGTCTTTGTTATTCCATACATTTTCATACCTGTACAACAGGGCTTCACCAGTTGAACTACTAGCACAAGGCCTACTCAGGACATATTTTAGGACAGATGATGTAGGACAAGTTGTAAGCATTCGACAGTGCCCCAACAGATGATTCTCATAAACCCTTATCACAAACCATGATGGAGTCTTTTATTAATGAGCTCCTCCTTTACAGCTGAGACTCTCTTGATATACAAGTATGACTTAATAAACATCGTTGTGTGTCTTTCTATAATCTGATGCTGCACAATATGGGCCACCCTTTAAGTGACTCCTCCAGCCTGATAGCAGTCTATCTTTAATCTTCCTTGACAATCTTAACCACTGATCTTTTTTACAACAGATTCAACGATGTGGTGGTCGAAGCGTCTGTATGGAATGACTCGCAGTCTGTTCCTGTCCCTCAGTACACCAATGTGCTGTACAGCAAGGGCTTCTACAGTTGCTACACCCTTGCTGTGGCGCTTAACAGGTAGGGTCAATTAACAATTTGATTTGTCACCTGATTAAAGAAATATTTTTGCTTCTATAGCTTCAGATACCCCACTTTGTTTTGATGGTGTAGCGTTTACATGATGCTGCGTCGTATGCATGCAGATTAAAAGCATTTGAAATTTTTATGCTTGCAGCGCGTGCAACATTTACGAGAATGCAACATTTACAGCCAGCCCCAACGATCCACAATTGGTCAACTGCTCATGCCCAGGCAACAGTTGCAGTGGGGGCGGGTCCCCATACGCAGATCTCTCACAGGTTGGACTTGTCTATTTCCTGATGTCTTTAATGTGCTGAGCTAGGTCAGAAAGCTTGCTGGTGCAACAGCAGTAGAATCAGATATCTTATGTTTATCAGTTGAAGCTGCTATGCTCTTGTTAAAGCTGGGAGACCATCCGTCTAATCATGGAAAGTCCTGTAGTTTCTTAAAGAAGGTCAATTTGATGTCCAATGCTTTTGTTGACTCAAACCAGATGTTCTGTTCTGAAAACATTTCTCTGGCTTTCACCTGCACATGCTTCACAGTCTAATGTTACAGACCTGTTCCAACCCACAAATAACATTTCCTCCTGACCCACTTTCTCTTTTTATGCAGTCCCCCCACCTCTACATCTCCCTGTCGGTCTACCTGGCACAATATGGGCCAGCCGATAACTCCTGCCCAACTGCTCAGGTGCAGCGTTTCACGCTTGGTAGCTCTGAGACCGTGAGCTTCAGCTCAGGAGCTTGCATCCCACCACCACCTAATCCACCACCACCTCCGCCATCCCCAAAGCCATTGCCACCCCGTCCTCCGCGGCCTTTGCCTCCCACGCCTCCTCCGCCACCATTCCCACCACCCAATCCCATTACTTTCCAGTTCTTTGTCACCGGCCAAAGGCTGGGACCCCCCGTGTGCACCACCATGATTAACACTTTCATGTGAGTGATAACAGATACCAGAACACTCAGGCTTTACTCTCTAGCTACCACAGCATACGGGCTACAATTCGACATCTAGTTGTGATAAGCACTCGTGAAGGCTTCCTTTTATTGACAGTTGCAACCTGACAGCTTTTTCTCCCCTGAATCTGGGTGCCATATTTTATAATGCAATTTTGTAGAATGCTCTCAGACTACTAATGCAGCTTCCCTTTGTCTCCACTTAACTCAGGTACTACTTGTACTCATATCAGACTCCTAACGTCACCTACCAGGCTCCTGTAGTGTGTGTCGGACCCTCCAACTCCTCCGCAGGACAGAGTATCACCATGTTCATTAGCTTCTACTACCAGAACTCTGCCAATTCCTTTATCACCTCCTTAGCACCCACCAACACAGCCACGGGAGGTATGAAGCTGATTGTTGATGGGGTGCTAGGCGTCAATGCCAGCAACGGATGTGGCACAAACGTGACCATTATAGGGTACAACTCCCTGACCACGCCAAGGGGTGTTATCGTGATCCCTGACCAGGTGTGTATTGATCTTTGTAGAGTGGCACGCTCGCTCTGATTTTTCATATATGTAAGAGTACTTAAGGGCAGATAAGGTCAGACGATATTGTCTTGTTGCTGATAGAGGTACCGAGGTTATCTGTAAGAGTACTTAAGGGCAGACAAGGCCAGACAATATTGTCTTGTTGCTGATAGAGGTACCGAGGTGCTATCCAGGCCTGCTGTCTTCTAATGGTGCATGTTATCAGTCCCTGAACTCTGGAATACATGGTGTACTGCAATGTACTGAAATGCTAAAGTCTTGAATGCACTTATGACCATGTTCAGGTCACAGCACTTTGAACTGTGTATTGTTAAAAGGGTACTTAAGCATACATTGGACAAAGTCTTTCAGCATGATTTGCATCATGCAATTATCATTGTGCATATTAATCAGTAAGCACTTTGATGATTTTACATCACAAAAACAACTAAAAACTTTGTTTCTGATGTGCAATAATCTTTCAGATTACAGCTGCAGCATGGCCTGAGCTGTTGTGCACCCCACAACCTCTATCCCCACCATCACCACCGGGGCCTCCAGGCCCTACCCCTCCGACACCACCTCCCAGCCCGCCACCTCCATCACCTCCACCTCCTCCACCGCCCTCACCGCCGCCCCCTCCACCTCCAAGTCCGCCATCCCCACGACCACCCAGCCCACCTAACCCACCTGGCTTTGCATTCAACATGATCATGATCTTTGGAGGAGGCAATGTGACCGATCTTGTAAGATAACATTGGGATATTTTTGAAGGCATGTCTTAACCATCATGCCCTTACAAGCCTCATACCAATGTTGGCGAGGGCGGATTATCTAATCCTTACATTAACACTTGTGCAGTGTGCCCAGGCGGAATACATCATGATGTACACATACAAGTTGCTGGTGACAAATATCTACAGCCCAGTCCTGTAAGTCTTATGCTCTTGCATGGGCCCAGTCCTGTAAGTTTTATGCTCTTGCATGGGCCCAGTCCTGTAAGTCTTATGCTCTTGCTGCATGGTTTAGACAGATGCAATAATGCATCTCTACATATATACATGTTTTGGTGTAATCTTTTATCAAGTCACATTATTTCTAACAATCTGATTATGATTTCTTTGCCTCAAATGAAGAGTTTCTTAATTTCTTGCTGACGCTATTATTTATCAAAGAGAGAAGTCAGGCAAAGATTGTGCTGTATCTCTGCTATGATGATGCCACAAGGTCTAGGAAGATAGTGCTGTATCTCTATGATGATGCCACAAGGTCTAGGAAGACATTTAATGTCAATGGAAGCCCTTTCTTTAAAGATTTGCATCCCCAATGAACTGAGCATCCTCCTTGTATATCTATATCCCCATTTAGGTGCTCCTCAACCTCTGCTCAACTCAATCTGGAAATCATTTTCACAAGTTTTAACTTTGGACAGACCATGGTCTACGTCTTCAATCCGTGAGTGCTGTCTATTGTCATGAACATAGTCCCTGATACGCCCAGACTCTCGTGTTTGCTCCATAATCAGATTCCTCATCATTAATGCTGATTTCCTATTGCAAGGTACAAGCAAAATGATAGACCAGGTCAAAGAAATATGTATGGCAGTTCATGAGACTTAAAGACCTGTTATACTGCATGTGCTGGTTAGTCATCATATTGTCATCCCTCTGACAACATAAAAAAACCTCCAATACCGTACAGAGGAAGCATAGGTGTTCTAGTCGGCGAGTGGAACCTCCCATGCAATACTTACATAACTTTCACAAATGGGAACGCCACCTCCAATTTCAACTATGGCAATGTTCCAGAGCTTATGTGTTCCCCACCACCACCTCCAAGCCCTCCGCCACCTCCCTCTATGTTTCCTCCAAGACCACCACCACCTCCTAACCCTCCACCGCCTCCACCACCTACTAGCCCACCACCCCCGCCACTTCCACCTCGTCCTGTGACCCTGAAGCCCCCACCATCTCTTCCATTTCCTATTCCTAACTACCCAGACCCATCTCCTCCTTCCCCATCTCCCCTGCCTCCTCCTAAAAAGCCCCCCCCTCACAAACCTCCACCTAAACTCAAATCTCCTCCACCACAACTCTCTTCACCTCCACCTTCCCCGCCTCCACCTTTGCCTCCTCCTCCTCCGCCACCATCACCTCCTCCACCTCCACCACCTCCACCACCATTTACACCTCCCAATGCTCCTCCAAGGATCCCAAGGTCACCTTCCATCTCTTTCATATCTCCACCACCACCACCCAAGATATACTCTCCTCCATCTCCTCCAGTGAAGCCTCCTCCGCCAACACCTCGCCCACCTTCACCACCACCTCCAAGATCCCCCCCGCCGCCTCCACCCCCAGTCCCACCACCGCCACCTCCAGCACTTGCGCCTATCAGTAGCACAACCACCGTTACTTCTGCACCTTCTCAATCACCCCTCAATGTTACCATAGTTATCCAGGCAAAGCGCACTCCAGCCCTGGGAGCATCAGACTGCAGAACACTGAACACTATACTCTCTAATGCAATGACACCAGCTGAGGTAAGGCGCATGCGTAACTGCCTCTGTCCATCAACCTTAAAACAAACATGACCTGTACCTCTGAACTGCAATCACCCTCCTATTAGTACTTTCAGCTCACAACGTGTTCCTTGTTGCAGCTGAGTGCCTCCACAGTCACCTGCACCTTGTCCGCACCCTCATCGCTGGACGGCTCTGTTTCCGCCACCTCAACTGCATCCTTCCCATCCAGTGCGCCTAATTCATATGCAACCAGTTTGTACTCCACCCTAACAACAACGGCTACAGTTACAGCGCAGGTATAGAAACAGATATGGTCCACACCTTGTGCTCATACCTTGTGCACCATGATACTGCTGCTGATGGTGCTACATTGAGCCTTAATCTCAATTAGAAGAAGTTGTTTAAATTCATTCAAAAGTGATGTGACAGATTCTCCACACAAATTTGACAAGTATGGAAGATGGTTGATTATTGGTATGAAGATTCATTACTGCTGCACGTTTCTACTCTACTTGAAATGTGTGAATATTTTAAAAGAGCTGCTGCATGGTCTGTGCTATTAACGCTAAATGCGACAATGAATGCATCATCATTCAAATGTTTTTTAAATACAGCATTTTTGTAATATTTGCTTCCTTACTTCGTCTATGATGTACTGTACCGCAGTTGGTCATTGTCCTGCAGCTTCCATGTCAAGGCTCTTATGTCATCTACACTGAGAATGGAGCCACAGCTTCAGACCCAACTGTCACCACCTTCAGTAACACAAACTCACAGATTGCAGCAGCGATGCGCTGTTCCTCTTCAGGATAGGCTTCCACCTCATATTGACCTGTTGTTGCTGACCTCGTTGCAACTCATGATCATTAACCCATAACCTGCTGGACAGCTGTTTCTACTTGCTGAGATACTGCCAGGAGCCTACTTTTTTAAAGATTGACGGATTTGGATGATGGACCATATTGGTCAGCCTCCTATTGATGCTGAAGCTGCTTTTTCTGACCTCGACTAGTGATTGGATTCGTGACATGCAGATACATCAGTAGTGATTGGATTCATGACATGCAGATACATCAGTGTCCCATCATCACACAATCATGATAGCCCTGCTGTGGCCTTGATGGAGTGGAAGAATCACTGATTTGTGGGAAAGGTGCCAATGATTGGACTAGAGGAGACTGGACTACTGGACTGCTGCATAATGTTTGAATATTGTAAGGGTCTGCCGCCACAAGCAGCTCACACACGCAAATTACAAAGTTTGAATTGCCATCATAACTGTTGTGTAAAATGCCCTTATCTGACTTTAACGAACAAGATGTGCCGTGACATAACTCCTTGACCTGATTTTTCATGCCACTTCTTTCATGCTACCTGCTTTGCTTATTAGTTGGCATCGTAATTTATCTTTATTTTTCTTGCTGGCAATGCCGCAGAGCTGACTTGTGCTATGAATTTATTGGCTTGGTTCTTCTGCTGATGTTTGAAATATTTCTGCCTGCAAACAATTTTGTTAACTCTTATTTATCCATCAAGTAAGTGTGTCTACTCTTGCTGAGTGTGTAAGGGATTCAGTGTTATAATAGCAGAATAACCTTCACAGCTTGTCTCATCTCAACTTAGCTTCACACTCATGTGCATAAAAAGCAAGGTGTAATAGAGCAAATAGTTCAATAATGCAGGAATAGAGGCAAAGGTAGTCAGCAGCTCAAAATGGCCAAGAAGTTGAAGCAGAAGTAGAAGCAGAATTACTAATTAAGTTTTCACGAAAAGTTACTGCATACGAAAAATCACATGCCGACAAACATGTGTCGCCGAACAGATACAGCTTGTTACGCATGGAAGATGATAGTTCAGTCCAGTCATTGAAAACTGACGTCCGGGGGTGTACAAAAGAAAAGTCGCAATTTTATAGGTATCCTGTAATGACTTGTAATTTTCATCTTCTCCACACTGTGTTGTACCACTGCCAATGAGTAACATCTTGCTGTTCCAGAAGTTGAATGAATAATATCTTGTTGTTCCAGAAGTTATGATTGCAACCTGTTGTACCTGTTGCTGTTCCAAAAGCTAAAAAGCAACTCTTACTGTGTCAGAAGTTATATGAGAAATCTCTTCCTTTGTGAGACTTAACATGAACTATGTCAGAATTTCTTTGAGTTATAACCTCGTGCTCACCTCCACTCTGTCTGGCCTCCACCCTCTTTCAAAATCTCATGAGCAGTAAACTTCCATTCAAGGCAGCTCCCTGCAAACCTTCATTCAACTGCTTGCCCTCCCTCCCCTGAGAGGTGATAGGGTGGTGGGTAAGACTTTCACCCTAGTAGCCAGCCCCAAGGCCTGGAGTGCCCAGGAAGTGATTAAAATTTGTAAAAACATGGCAGATCGGGATGCTAAAGTAAGTGTGTAAAGATGTAGTTAGAGATGTTTTTCCTGTACAGCCATCCCCGTTCAATCCTCTTCTCATGAAATCAGCTCTTTAAATCTGTTCTTTCTTGTAATAGCCTGCTCCTCGTCAATGCTTGCACTCTGTCTCCTTTGGGTTGCTGCGTTGATCTCATGTCTCCATTGGGTTGCTCCATTGATCTCATGTATCCATTATGTTGCTGCGTTGATATCATGTCTCCATTGGGTTGCTGCGTTGATTTTATGTCTCCATTGATTGAGATTTTGCACCTAGATAGTAGAGGTTGGGGCAAAGCCGTACCACTAGTGAACTGAGGCTGTAGGTTAGAGGGTGAGGCTCAAATACGTGAAGCCGGTACACGCGTAACTGAAGCCGAATCAGAACCGTAGGAATGACCATTTGTGGTGAATGGCGACATATAGTATGCTGGTCATATATGCTGGTCATTTAAACCATAAACCCTAACCCGAGATAGCACAATGGAAATGTGCTTGCCCAACATGCTCTCCTCTATCTCCTCTCATCCAGAATGTTGTTTGCTCCCCACTATCCCCACTCTCATTTGCTCCCTTCCTCACGACAGGCATTATTTGCTGAGGTCCTAGCCAGTAACAAGTCATGGTCTACTCACACTGAGGTCCTAGTAGCCAGTAACAAGTCATGGTCTACTCACACTGAGGTCCTAGTAGCCAGTAACAAGTCATGGTCTACTCACACTGAGGTCCTAGTAGCCAGTATCAAGTCATGGTCTACTCACATGGACAAGATGACCTACTAGATGTTAGGTTTAACATCTTCTAGTAGGTCTGCTGGCAGGGTTAATGTCTACATTGACGACCCTGCTGCCAGCATACAGATGCAACCCTAGATAAATACCTGAAAGTGAGGATAGTGAGGAGGGGAATAAACAATGATACCATGAGGTATTCATTAACTAGGTTCGTCATAGCAGGGTTTTCAAGCTCTAAATGAATACCGCCTTATGGTAAGGAGGGGAATGATCACCCTGTCATGACCCTACTACTAGATGATGAAAGCCTTCAGGAAAGGGGGGTTGATCATAGTGATCACCCTGTCATGACCCTACTAGATGATGAAAGCCTTCAAGAAAGGTGGGGGTTGATCACCCTGTCATGACCCTACTAGATGATGAAAGCCTTCAAGAAAGGAGGGGGGTGATAACCCTGCTAAGA
The DNA here is from genome assembly GCA_002335675.1 of Chlamydomonas eustigma. Classification (NCBI taxonomy): domain Eukaryota; kingdom Viridiplantae; phylum Chlorophyta; class Chlorophyceae; order Chlamydomonadales; family Chlamydomonadaceae; genus Chlamydomonas; species Chlamydomonas eustigma. The sequence goes on along the minus strand of BEGY01000145.1, from coordinate 42,325 downwards.
ACCCAGGAATATGGCATGCTGGTGGCGGGTCGTGGCTTGTTCATGATAAATGGGGAGGACAGAGCCTTCCGTGAGTGTCCATATTCGGCTGATATCATCGCACATGCGGAAGTCGTATTGACGTATCCGAATGTGGAACAGAACTGGGTCGTTGTGCTATGGGTGACTTATATCGGAGAAAAACGAGATGTCTGTAGCTGAGAGGCACTGTTTGGGCTTGCCGAGTAGCAGGTGTATGCCCAGGGTATTCAAAGTGCTTAAGATGTGATGTTTTCAATACATTAGCAGCGTTCAGCGTTGATGGTGTTCTTAGAGTTGAACATATATATAATGTAACGTGTTAAGGGTAAGTGTTATAGTTTTCACATGATGACATTATAATGGAGATTACCTATATACCTATACCTCTATTACCTCATATATTATGAGGTATATGAGGTAATTCGCGCCTCATTAACATATTGACATGGCCTTGAGGAGAGAGGGCTGAAAGTGTTGAGCAGTAGTTTGGAGTGAAAAGCTTGAGCATATAAGTTGAACAACAGCAGCTTAAACATATTAAACATGTGGAGCTGGCTTGGACATGAGGTTGAACAACTACGACATGTTGAACAGGGGTTTGAACAACCCCCCCTTTTCTGACATTTAAGCACAATATCAGTAACGTGATAACAGAGGAGACCTAAATATACTAAATATGCACTGATGAACATTTTACAGTTTTATAGTTTACAGTAAAGGCTCCCAAGCCCAGCCTTGTAAACAGATCGATTATATGATCACACAATAATAATGCTACAGCTTGCTATCACAAGCTGTATTGAAAGACGCTGTAGTGCAGTACGACATAAGCATTATATGTATCATAAAACAAACTCCTAGTAGTAGATGTAATCGGAAATCAAGTAACGGACTTGCAACTTAAGCACCTAGTTGTACCCTTAAGCATCTTGATCAGGACGGCGGAGTCGTAGGTCCCTTCCTGTGCCGCCCCTAAAGCCTGCTGGTCATGTATTAGTGGAGGACTTCACTTGCTGTGCCGCGCCTACAGCCTCCTGATGGAGGTGTTCCCTTCTGCCTTGACTGTTGACTACAGCCTCCTGATGGAGATGTTCCCTTCTGCTGCCTTGACTGTTGACTTCATCTTATCATCAATAAATTTCTTCAGCCCACCGGTGCCAGGTTTCCAAATGCCTTCAATAGCTAACCACGACCCGAGTTCGCTCAAAGTATTTGTGCCTTGTGCCAGCGCTTCTAAGATTCCATCATAAAGGGTCTTATTCCCTGACAATGCCCTTTCGTTTTGCATGTTTGCCTGCTGCATAGCCTTCATGTTTGCCTGCTGCATAGTCTGCATGTTTGCCTGCATCACCATTAGCATTGAGCAACCGGTTGGGGAGGAGATGAGCTTCTCACTCTTGTTTGCAGCCAACAGCATCAGCACCACTAGCAGGTTAGTAGGCCATCTCCATAAGACGTACCTACATGAGTGTATGCAGTCCAACATTTCAGTTGATGACGGTGACCATGAACAATACGATAAGCAACATAATGCCAAGGCATCTAAACCCTTAACAAACCATGACACATAAACCCTTGAGATGTAACCCCATGATCTTCTCACTTGCAAGCATCGGCTGCTAGTATTGGGCACCTGATGCCTAGTTTAGGGTACTAAGGGTACCAGGTATCATCATTAAATAAGTGCTTACCTGAGGACGGTGCCTTCCTTTATGTTCTTGTCCATGCTTCCTGTCCAGATTTTGTTTGTCATGCACTCATAGGCCATGCTAGATACGCGATGCGCTTTTGGGTCAGCTGAGTGAGTTAGGACGTTGCGTACAAACCTGATAACACAAGCATCCAAAAGAATGTTGGGAAATTAGAGTCGAAGGGGCGGGCTGGAATAAGACAAATAAATAAAAGCAGGAAACAAGACAATCTCATTCTCTCATACAAGGACAACAATGGTGGACAAAACCTCATCCATTCTATCTATTCTATCATATATATCATATGCACTGCAGAATGGCTGGGATGAACATGTTTTTCTGGCGGCCGACGAAGTAACGAAGTGTCACACAGAATACACAGTATAGTTTATTAAGTTTATTTGTTTATTTACTAGGTAGTGTTAGTTTCATTGCAGGTTGCCGCAAGAAAGCATCTTATCACGCACCAGCAATCATGTACTTAGTCTTACAGCAAGAACGTATGAAAAACCACATTTGCTTTTAACACAGCAAACAAACCTTCTCCTTCCCCCAGCTAACAGGTATAACAGGATGGTGCCATAAAATTAATAATACCGCTCATATCCAACTTATTAGTTCAGTACTGTAGTTCTAGTAGTTCTCCATTATTCCTGAAACACAGCTGCTTTCAATTTATGGCCATTGCGGCAGCACTCGTTACTCACCTGAAAACAGATCTCACTGTGCGGCCTTTGTAATAATTGCGTGCACTAGCCACTAAATCCACTGAGGCTACTGAGGCTACATTCAGGGTCTCGCCTATAGCCTTCAAAACTCTATCGTCCATGAGATTTAGCCAAATGTCGCCTTGCCAGAGATCTTGCTGATATAGCTTAAAATATTCCTGTTCTTCTGCATCACTGTCAATGCAGCCAGCACATCATCCGTCATCAATAAACGTGTAAATCATCAACATATTATTACACAGCAGCTGTTTGAGAAATAAACATGCACCCCTGTAACCCCTGCACAGCTGCTTGGTAGGAATGGTTGTTTGCTAGTATTACTAGCAGTTTTGCTAGCGCAAACTGTTATGAAGGTTGCAGGCATTAGTGCATCATCATTGCCACCCTCCACAACTCTATTACGACATTATAACTAGCGGGATTACCCGCCGTCTTCTGGCCTGCTTACAATAGCTTATCATATGTATAATATGTAGCTACCGATCAATTACATTATTATGGTCATATTTATCTCACCAACGCCCTTGGCGGTACTATAATGTTGCATGAACGTACCTGATGTCCTTCCAGTGGTTGCACTGAGAGAGGACGAAATCCAACATTCCTCGTTCAGTTCCCAGTTGCCGCTGGTTGCTAAAGAGATGCAGTGCCATCAAGTCCTTGGCTGTGGGCCGCAGCCTTGCTTCAGATTCTGTTGCTTGTAAGACACGCTGCAACACCCTGGCCAGAGGCCGAGTGGGCACTGGCATCTCCATCCTAGTCTCAGGAGTATCTGTGAGTGTTTATAATGAAGGACACAAGCAAGTAAAGCAAGTTTAGCAAGTTACATATGATACCTGTTAATGTCCATTGTATTGTCCATAGTACTTGTCAACTTCCTGTCATCTTCTACATCTTCTCAACATATTTTTTCTATTTCTTCATTTACGACCTACCTTTACTACCTTGCCACGACACCAGCACGCTTATGTTTGATGAGCTGCTCACCGGTTGGCTCCAAAAATGAGAAATCCCCATTGGCATCCTTCAGGTGCCCTCCAGAAAAGCAAAATGCAACGGTGCGGCCCCAAGAGAACACATCTCCAGGTGGACTTGCATCGACCACTCCCTCCTCCCGCCAGTATAGGCCGTCTGGTGCGGTGGACCTTGCTGCACAATCAACCATGAGATAGATATAAGGTTCACACTACTAGTTTGCTGAGGATCAATAATAGTTTCAAGGTTTCAATACATATTGAGCTCTGGCCTAGTAGGCTACATATAGGCCTTGCTGTTAAGATATTTAGGCCTTGTATATTATGTTCTACTAGTTCTACCAGTGCACGCTCACACTTGATCAGGTGTTAACATTTAGACCCACAGTCCTTAACCCTGAAGACAAGGTAGTGCTTGCATTGAGAACCACACCACTTCACCCTGTTGTCGTTAACATTTATTAGAACCACAGTCTTATTTAGCCCTGAACACAAGATAGTGCTTGCATTGAGATAATTGAGAACCAGCACACCACTTCACCCTGTTGTTAACATTTATTAGAACCACAGTCTTATTTAGCCCTGAACACAAGGTAGTGCTTGCATTGAGAACCACACCACTTCACCCTAAACATCATCAGTTGTTAACATTTAGACCCACACTCATTATTAACCATGGACATCAGTTGCTTGCCATTGAAACCCACGCCACTAAACCATATGAACATAATCAGGTCTTATTAGCACACTGGTAGTAGTAGCTTATTAGTAGTGCAGGCGCATGGCATAATGATAGGGGTAGTGCAGGCGCATGGCATAATGATGAGGGTAGTGCAGGCGCATGGCATGATGATGAGGGTAGTAGTGCAGGCGCATGGCATGATTATGATGAGGGTAGTACAGGCGCATGGCATGATGATGAGGGTAGTGCTAGTAGTGCAGGCGCATGGTATAATGATGAGGGTAGTGCAGGTGCATGGCATAATGATGGGGGTAGTGCAGGCGCATGGCATGATGATGAGGGTAGTGCAGGCGCATGGCATAATGATAAGGGTAGTGCAGGCGCATAACGGCATGATGATGAGGGTATTGCAGGCGCATGGCATAATGATAAGGGTAGTGCAGGCGCATAATGGCATGATGATGAGGGTAATGCTAGTAGTGCAGGCGCATGGCATAATGATGAGGGTAGTGCAGGCGCATGACATAATGATAAGGGTAGTGCAGGCGCATAATGGCATGATGATAAGGGTTATAAGGGTAGTGCAGGCGCATGGCATAATGATGAGGGTAGTGCTGCTAGTAGTGCAGGCGCATGGTATAATGATGAGGGCAGTGCAGGCGGATGGCATAATGATGAGGTGAGAACATCATGATGATGCATCACTACGAGCATGATGTTGAGGTTATTGAGCATGATGATAAGCTGGAAGCAGCAGCTAGTGCATTCTTTATTATTAGGAACACCAACAGGTGGCACTATGCAGCAGTAAGCTCCAGGAGCATCACAATCAAGAGGGTCAGAAGGGATGAAGTGGCCGATTGAGGACACACCCACTACAGGCCCAATAACCCCCAGTGTCCGGTCTTAACCCTAACCTTAATAAACCTGCCTAAGTCACGTCATCAGCAGGGTAGTGCTTCTCTACCGTCGAGACTACACCTCTCTGCTCAAGCAAATGATGCAGCTGCTAGTGAGCATTGAATGATTGCTTGAACGGAATGAACCCACATGCTGGGCATAGAATGATTGCATGAACTCACATAGTGGTCATTGAATGTATTGAATGATTGCTTGAACGGAATGAACCCACATGCTGGGCATAGAATGATTGCATAAAACCACATTATGCTGGGCATTGCGTGCTTGCATGAACTCACATGCTGGGCATTGAATGATTGCATGAACTCACATAATGCTGGGCATTGAATGATTGTATGAACCCACATGCTGGGCATTGAATGATTGCATGTACCCACATAATGCTGGGCATTGAATGATTGTATGAACCCACATGCTGGGCATGGAATGATTGCATGAACTCACATAATGCTGGGCATGTCGAATGATTGCATGAACTCACATAGTGGTCATTGAATGATTGCATGCCGAACCCACATGCTACATGCTGGGCATGGAATGATTGCTTGAACGGAATTAACCCACATACTGGGCATAGAATGATTGCATGAAACCACATTATGCTGGGCATTGAGTGCTTGCATGAACTCATATGCTGGGCATTGAATGATTGCATGAATCCTCATGCTGGGCATGGAATGATTGCATGAAACCACATGACGCTGGGCATTGCTGAGTGCTTGCATGAACTCACATGCTAGTTTTGAATGATTGCATGCATCTACCTGATGTTTCGGCATCTGCTACATCTGCAGGGAATTCAAATGCTGCAAGTTTAGCTTCTGAAGCGTCCTTTCATCCAGGCAAGATAATGCAGCTGTGTGGCGATAAGGCTAATAAGGCACCATGAGGGCGCAACGGGTGCAGGGCATTGAGGGCCGCCCAGGTCAAGGTTTTCATCATCTTGGAGGGGAGAGGTATTCTGTTGCTCTTGGCCCATACGAAGAGCGTTTGGAAGCCTTCTTTCATAAGAGACGAGGCCTGCAGGTAGCAATGGTCCTTATATGGGCCCTCGTCGTCTACCCCTCCGAGGGCATGAGCCGGTAATGCCATTGGACTTTCAGTTCCGTTAGTTCCGTGCATGATTGATATTCTCCGGCGTTTTTCAATGCCCCTCTCAATACGCAGTAAGTATTCAGACCCTTCAAAAGCTTCGCACTGTAACCTCAGGTCCTCCAGGATCGCCTTATTCAGTTCCTCTGAGCCATAACACGGCAGTACGCGCACTAACGCTGGTATGGCGCGAAATGAGGGGTGCGCAACTATCGCAACTCCGCCAACGTTAAGCTGTCCAAGTTGCACGCAGCAGGTCCCACTACCTGCATTATTGATTCATTCATTGCTGATGGCGACTATGGCGACATGATTAATATATTACTGAATTGATGCGGTTTGAGATTATGGCCATTAATCTAGTACCTAGTAATCTACCTGAGCTAATACATACTAGCCTACCTGCTTTAATTCATACTCTCCTGCTACTGTAGCTACTGCTACCGCGCCTGCTAATACATATTCTACTTGCTGCTACTACTCTGCTTGCTACTTTTTTATTACCTGCTAGATCATTTGGTTGAATCTTGTCACCGAGTAGTTGAATACTCCGCGGCTGTGACTGATTCTGTTGTGGAGACTGATGACCTGCTTGTACTGCTTGCGGCTGTGGGCTCGGTACAATCTTATTCATCTTCTGATGTTGATGCCGACAAATGATCATCATCCACCAGCAATATTTTGAGCCGGTGCATGTGCCCGCATCTACGATTGCATCTTTATTTGTTACTGCTGGTCTTCTTAAGATGAGTTACTTGAGTCCTATGAAGCAATAAGTGAGGGAATGACGAAGTAAATGAAGAAAATGGAGCAAGTAGTGAGGGAAGCATTATGGCAATAATGGCAAGTAAGGGAATAAAGTAAATAAAGTAAATATAGTAAATAATGAAGCAAGAGAGCTAAGAGAGCAGGCTCATTATTAGGAGGCTCCTAACTCAGGAATAACAGTGCAGAAGACTAAGAAGACAAACAGTCGTGCTTGAGCATTTTGTCGTGCTTCAGGTCATTATGTAGCTGAATATTATGCCTGCAAGTTAAATAAGCAGCGACAGCAGGAAATGAGGAGTAGTATTAATAGTAATATTATAGCAGGCCGTCGTAGTACGGCGACCGGTGGTCGGGTGCTACATAGAATTTTGTAGCCTGGCAACGACGACTACAAAATATCCATGCATGAAATCAGCATTAAAAATTAAAAATCAAACACATTGCATCCGTCCATTTTCAGAGGTTCATATTTTGCAATAAGCCACCTAATACTGGCTATTTTATCACTTGTCTTTAGGAAAACTACTGATCATAATCGTCTTAATTATTGCAACCTACCTGAGACATAGCTGATCTGAGGATCAGGATTTTATGAAGCAAGACTCGATTACAGCTACATTCAGCAATTTAACTCTTCGAATTCATAAACAGAAAACACTAAAGCAGCATGTCCGACTCTCTTAAGAGGATGAGCCTTCGAGGCGGCCAGGGGTGGACAAAAGAAAAGGTTTTAGGAAAACCCTGAGATCTTCAAGAATATGTGGCCATTTTGAATGAGGCTTAGGATCATGAATGTTGACACCATTGAAAAGGAGGTGATGTGCTCTGATTACCCATCCTTGATGTATGTGTGAAGCAATGTAGTCTCGAACCTGTCATTAAAAAAGTCCTACTAAATTTCTCATAAAAATGCTGTGAACTTCTATATGGTACAGCACAAGCATGTGTCAACATTTGAAAATGAAATTGCAGGGAGCTATTGTACTCATGTAAGGCTTCAAACCTGCTGCA
>BEGY01000145.1:10014-34093 GCA_002335675.1 Chlamydomonas eustigma | reverse complement strand
ACTTTTGAAATTCTCATTCAAATCATGCATAAACACAGCTTCATAAAGTTGTTATAGACGGCACTAGAGGTCATATGAACGCTTGCAAACTTCTGGAGCGTATGATCTTGATCCTAGCAAATGATTACAAGTGGCAGTTGGTACAACAAAGTGTGGAAATGTTGAAAATTACGAGTCATTACAGGATACCTTTAAAATTATGACTTTTCTTTTGTCCACCCCTGGCAGTACTTATTGTACATAATAATGTACTTTTACAATATGAGCCTTCGAGGCACAAATTGAACAGATATACAAACTGCTGCAGAAAGCGGAAGAAGAAGAAGAAGAAACGAGACAGTCTCTCTGCAGGCGGCGGTGACATCGATCAATCTGTGCACATGCTGCTGCTCTTCTTCACAACCTTTGGGAGCTTTCTAATCAGTTCTTCGCTGCAGCCTTCGAGGCATATCAGTCATGCTGCTGCTTGAACGTTGCCAGGATTTTTGCCTACTTTCTTATTTGCACATATCTGTGCTTTATGACAGCAGCCTGAAGCACAGCCTCCACCAGAACAGCAGACTCAAGCACGCACAGCCTCCACCACAGCAGACTCAAGCACAACCTCCAACACCGCCATCTCCTCCACCTGCATCGCCTTTCCCGTAGTGTACATTGGAACCCAACTACTACCACTCAATGCTGGAAAAAGGGTTCACAAAGGTGAAAGAGGGTATAAGGTACCAATAATGCCAGAAGTGTAAGAAGTGCAACATAATCTTCATGTCGAGGTATACAGCTAATCAGCATGCATGCCAAGATAGCCAAGATACAGGAGGGGTACTCATATCAAGAGGCTTTCATGTCTGCATCGTGGAGGAGTCGACTGCCTCAGAAGGTTTTGATGGTTGCCCCCTGTTTGAAACAAGCCCACCATTAAAGGTGGGAGCAGCCCCTGCAATTTTAGGGCTTAACCTTTGGCTTATCATTGCTTATGTCACAGTGATAGGGTGAACTAGGTGAACCGGGCGTATGACCGCACAATAGCCCTTAACTAGAATAGATCTAGGTTCTTTTTCGTTTGATCAGAACCCTGAACCCCTGATTGTATTAAGGCCGAAGCCAGTAGGGCTCTGCCTTCTTTACTTTACCTCTCTTATTTAAGTCATATAAATCTCCTAAAACTAGTCTTACTAATTCGTCTAAGTCTAAGTATTTCGCTAACATAGTAGCTGCACCCTAGTTAGACATAACTCGAGATACTCTAAGTCTCATTAAATAGACATAAATAGTCTTAAAACTAGATTAAACATCAAAGGCTCAGCTCATCAGCTTAGCCGACTCGACCCCTGATCTTATCCTAAGGATCCAGTGGTCTCGCCTCAAGCTAATACATAGATCTGGCTAAGGGAGGTAATTTGACTGAGTGGTCACAGTTTAGAAGCACCCAAGGTGAGCAGATCACCTATCGAATCCATTGTTAGCTGAATATCTTCTTAACCAGAATCAGAAGGTAGTTTCTCAGCCTTTTTAGGCGGAGGAGGAGCCAGCTTGGAGGCCAGTGGAGCTACTTATGCTACAATGAGGCTAAGCGCAGCCATAAGCCCAGCGCAACTATTCTCCGTGACACTTATCGATTTCCTTTAACCTGCTTAATGGCGTCTCTTTTAGGGTCTTTAAGCAAGTTTCCTTTGTTGTATTGTAGCGTTGATGAATCCAGCGACCAACCGCCTTGACAGTAAGCTACAGTTTCATAGCAGCATTTATATGGCTGCGTTGTGATGGCCCAACTACGACGCTCTTCTTTTGCTGAGGCGTTAAATTATATGTCATGTGTTTATCTGACAATAACCACAGCTTGCTATAGCAGCACAGCGTATAGATACTTGTTATGCATGGAAGATGATAGTTCAGTCATGTCATTAAAAACTAACATGATGACTTCCTCTACTTCATCAGGTACTGAATAGAAGCTGTTGACATAGAACGAATAAAGGTATCACTAGTATCACTCACCTAGAGACGTCTATACATCTACTCAGCGGCAAGAGAAAAGATTATTGGAAACTCGCAAGAATGGACATTATGGACAATTAGGATGCAAATAAGAAGTAGAAGGATATCAGACATGCAGGAGATATATCATTTAAATAAATAATATTATTACTTGTTATTGCAACCTGGATTAGAGACCTGCTAGACCTGCAATATTACCTACAATAATACCTGCAGGCAGTTATAGCTGCAGTCATCAACGTGGACATCAGGAACTAGTCATCACAATCTTGTGCGGCTGCTGTACATATACATTAACACCAGCAATAACTAGTAGTTTACAGCAACGCTCTTATGCCATAACTGTGATGACTGCGATTACTGTGATGATGCCGCATTTATTGTAACCATTAGAGAGGATAGAGAGGACCTGAGTTTGTGGTGAAATAGGTGAAAATCAGGACTTTGAAGGTGTACATGGGAGCCGCTGTAGTACGGTACGGCAGGAAATAACACTGGTGTCTTGCATGAAGGTGTAGTACATCAGGGGAACTTTAGTACAGGAAATAACACTACTGGTGTCTTATTGCATGAAGGTGTAGAACAGGGGAGGTGTAGTACTACTAGTACTACAGGAAATAACACTGGTGTCTAGTGCATGAAGGTGTAGTACAGGAAATAGCACTGGTGTCTTGCATGTCTGACTGAGGGTCAGCATAACTATTGTAGTACCATTATCCTCATTCTTCTCCCGGCTACCATCAGCCCCTGCTTCAACAGCCGTACAGTAGCATTGACTTAAAAATAGCAGACTGTGCAGCTAGCAGTGGCAATCTGACCATCACGCAAGCCTGTCACTTTATTGTAACTAATCATATAATCTGAGCTGCACATAGAGGCCTGATTCCTCATCATAGTTATCAAGGTAACTAAGGTAACGCCTTTCTAGCCTGATGGTTTGCAGATGAAAGGCGGACAGGCCTGCCGTCCATGAAGGTAAGGAAGGCAATGGCAGATGAAATGTAGAGTAGAGACGTCAAAGCAAACACAGTGCTGAAGCACCCGGTGTTGCTGACCAGCATTCCCGTGATCAGGTTGCCTAGGATTCCCATAGCAATGCTGCAGCACAGAGATGTAAGGCGGTGGCAGGCATATTCTATATTCTACTAATTCTACATGACACGAAAGGTTACATCAGAACTGTGTTGACTGCTTTCACAAAAGCAGAGATTCAGAGCAATAATCAAAGCAGAAGAGGACTTCAGGAGCTGTGGATAGCTCCTGCTAGTTGGACATTTAGGACATTATTGCAGACAACTGGTAGAGACTGAAGCAAGGAACTATGCCTTGTGTCAGATCAGCTATTGGTAATGCCCAGCATAGTAACTGAAGCAAGGAACTATGCCTTGTGTCAGATACTTTACCTGCAGCTATTGGTAATGCCCAGCATGAGGCCAGCATCACGTCCAGCAACTTCCTGAAATCATAACAGGATAACAACACACGTCTTAATCAAATTTCACTGTAGTTATCTTGAACTACTCAATTACACACTAGCAATGTGTTACGCAGGGTAACCACCAATAATGAGTGCATCATAGCAATTCTATACTACCTTCAAGCATGCTTGCTTGCTTGCTCTATCAGTGCGCACTGATAGATTTCAGGAGCTTTAACTGAACAAAGCTCAAAAAAATTATTGAAGATATCATTCTACAAGAAGTAATTCAAGCAAGCCGCGGCAATACCTGGACATGGGGGTGGAAACCTCCAAAGCTCACAGCGTAGCAGCACTGAAAAGCTATGAGCCACAGTGTTGCAACCTCAGGACTACATAGACAGGCCGTTGAGCAGGACATAATCATAATCATAAATGGGGGAGCTTTTTCTATAATAAGGATAAAGTACATGAAGTACATGCATGTAGGACCTCCGCTACGACCTCCGCTTAAACACCACAACAGCCATGATCTAGAGGATTGACGCAACAACTACTGCCAGGCTAACCACCACAACAGCAGGCTGATGTCATGCAATATGGAGGTAGAACTTGCTTGTCAGGAGGTGACCTGCAGGATTTTGCTGATGCTGCCATGAAGGGCAGTACATGCCCTACAGGAGCTTGACAATGCCATGATGGGCAGTACATTGCCTGCAGGAGCTTGACAATGCCATGATGGGCAGTACATTACCTGCAGGAGCTTGACAAAGCCAAGGGTAGGATAGTTGCAGCACATCCTACTGCCGAAAGTCCATGCATGATCTTCCGCACTTTCAAGGTCACAATTCCCATGTTGATCAACCTGCACATAATGCATGGCACAAGGACATGATCCCATGTTGATCAACCTGCACATAATGCATGACACAAGGACATGATCCCATGTTGATCAACCTGCACATAATGCATGGCACAAGGACATGATCCCATGTAGTTGATCAACCTGCACATAGTAATGCATGGCACAAGGACATGATCCCATGAGCTAAGCGGTCATAAATATGTTGCAGGGCTGGCCTGAAAACATTCAAATGCAATGAAAACTTTCTCAGGCCATCTGCACATCTACTACCATAGAAAAGGGATATCAGGCGTGCAAACCGGCACTAGCTCAGGTAGTAGCAATATAGTTCTCAGAAGTTATGCTGGGCAGCTCAGCAGGCACAACCAGAAGATAAGCAAGCAGCATATGATGGTTCAGGGGCAATGCATTAAGGTTTTACTACACATCATCATGAGGTGGCACAGGAAGGCCAGATGATGGTTCAGGGGCAATGCATTAAGGTTTTACTACACATCATGAGGTGGCACAGGAAGGCCAGATGATGGTTCAGGGGCAATGCATTAAGGTTTTACTACACATCATGAGGTGGCACAGGAAGGCCAGATGATGGTTCAGGGGCAATACATTAAGGTTTTACACATCATGAAGTGGCACAGGAAGGCCAGATCTTCAACCTTACTCTCAATCATACGCCATCATCAGCCTGCTTGTGAGGAGATCCTGAGTTAGCAGGTTTCCATGATCTTACTTGTCAGCTATTGTTCCAGCGAAAGTCATGACCACTGCGGTGGCCAAGTAAGGCAATGAGCTCATGACACCCACATTGAGTAAACTCTGTTCATAGTGAAACACAGCAATGAGCTCATGACACCCACATTGAGCAAACTCTGTTCATAGTGAAACACAGCAATGAGCTCATGACACCCACATTGAGCAAACTCTACTGTTCATAGTGAAACACAGCAGGGAAACAAACAGGTAATTTAAGAAATAAGGCGGCTTCAAAGGTTCTGAAGCTTAGGAACCAACCTGTCTGAACTAATCATGATGAATTCAAAGATGACTGCTTATGAAACTACTACAGCACCTGCTACAGGTGCTGTATTGAAGAGATGCAGAACATCTGTACTGTTTCTCAATATCATGAAAGCAACAGAACAAGCTGAATCGACATTGTGGCACGACTACTACAACAGAGTAGTGGCTCCCTACTTGCATCATACACTTAGCAGCAAGCTTACTTTCTCGCCCTGCTCACACTAACATCATGGCTCGTCTACAAGTTGTACTTTCAGCTTTATTACGACCGCCACTTTCTAGCTGCCCATAGAATTATGCATACTGTTCCCACCTCGTTTCATCATGGCCAAAGCAATTAAGTAGTTTCTGGCACGTTATGTGTAGCCAACTGAACATGATGACTGAGAACGCTCATCTACAAACGATGCCAGTCACCGCCTCACCTTGTCATGGCCTAAAGAAGTCAGGTACATTATGGGTAGCCAACTGAACATGATGACTGAGAACGCTGCTCATCTACAAACGATGCCAGTCTTCGCCTCACCTTGTCATGGCCTAAAGAAGTCAGGTACATGGGTAGCCAGCTGGACATAACAAAGAACCCCCAACCAATCACACCATGACACCAACACAAGACCCCAACCTGTAGCCCAGTAGCATACAATTATGAGGCTGCGCTGAATATATTGAGGTTAAGACACACTAGGTTGTTTATGTACAGCTGCTGTAAATGTACTATGAGAGGAGATATGCTTGAATAATGATAACAAGCATATTGACCACGACATGCGTGACGGAAATAAAACAGGGGCTATCTACTGGAATAACTGGAATCAATCGCTTGCAGTCAGATCCAACGCACCTTCAATGAGTTTCTCCATGGTTCTATTATATTGCTGCTTGTAGCAGCAGGCTGCAAACTAGTAAAACTAGGGGCGGAAGATGTTTCCTGATATGCAGTAGCAGGCAGTAAAGATGAAGAACCTGCTATTAGTGTACTGCTTTTGTCATGCCATGTACCCAGGCCGCTCCCAGTCGTGCTCATCTCAAGCCCGCCATCAGCAGCAGCAGATGGCTGTCTTGTTTGTCTCTCATTAACCCCGCCATCATCACCAGCAGCAGCAGTTGCAGCAGCAGCAGGCTGTCTCGTTTGTCTCTCATTATTAACCCCGCCATCAGCAGCAGCAGCAGCAGCAGCAGGCTGTCTTGTTTGTCTCTCATTAACCCGTTTTTTAGCATCATCATGAATGTGATGTCCCACTATGACTGACACAGGTCTCGATACCATCTCAGCCACAGCAGCAGGTTGCTGAGACCGGCTGTTGGCAGTACACAGGGATGAAAATTGCATCAGTACATTACTTGCAAAGCACTTGGAACTACTTGGAACACTACAGTCACACCAATACTGTAGTGCTACTTCATCATGATGACTTGTAGTATGTAATTTTGATATGTCCAATCATGAGGTATGCAATAAAGAAAAACAATAGGAATGATGAAGAGGGACGGCTGACGTAAAGTTGCTACAGCATATTCATCAAGTTGCTCAAAACTATCAAAATGCTTACACATATTGTGAAGTCAGAAGGCACTCGATATGATCAGCAGAGGGTAGTACGATGAGAGGAAAGCAGTCCTCCTTAGTTGAGATCTCACATAATCAAACAATGCTTTATTCATGCAAAACAAATTCGACTAAATGGTAACTACCATACTTACTTATCAAGGCCTCGCGCGTACTGCAGGCATGCCCATCCCAAGAAAGCCCAAACAGCCCCAACAGCACCTGTCCCTACCAAAGTACCCTCCCAGCCTAATGCATAATTGGCAGCTGGAGTAAGAGCCAGCCCTAGTACCCCTCCTGATGATGATATGGAGACGTAGTAGTAGTAGGAAGCAGCTGTGCAGGGATCATACTGAGATAATGGTGATAAGCTTGATCTGCATACCTTAAATAAATACAACAGAAAAAATAATAACAGCTGAGAAAATTTATGAAGCTGCAAGACATGATATGGTTCTTTTTAAAACAGCATCACGCACCCTACTAGGTCACGAGTCTGTAGTTTGTGTTGTATGTCGCAATATGTACCCCAAAAACATTCAAACGATCTAGGTAAAACTGTAAACCTGCTCACCCATGTTAAAAGCAGCATATATCAGGGCTGTTACTGTGGATCTAGAGGCATGAGGCACCCATGTAGCAACCATGGCAGACACAGATGGCATAGCAGCAGCAGAGAACAAACCAAAGGCCACACGTGTGGCAGCAAGAGCTATCAGAGGGGTTACTGCTATCAGACCAGGCGCCGAGGCTGCTGCTGCAAGGGCGGCTGAGGAGAGGAACAACCCAATCATGAGCACCCTGAGATCATTTGAATGCATGTAGTAAATAACAGCTGATGGGCACATTACTGCTTGACTCTGGCACTCCTTGAACAAAAAGCCTATTGATAGCCTGTACTAGCTAGCAGATACTGGGATGTTGATATCAATCATGACAGGCTGTAGATTGTACATTAGGACCACATTATTGCGTGTGCAAAAGTTTGTAAGTTACCTGTATCACAGTTATCTACATCAAGCTCTGAATCAAGTAATATACTCAACCACTGATTACTTTAGAGGCAGAGAAACAAAGGAGAGCAGGCGGATTATACTATGTTCTGCCGGCATCAAATGCCCTCATGCTGCCATCATTGGAAGTGCCCCGTTATTCTTTTTTCATTATATTGCTGATTGTGAGAGAATGCTATAATTATGGAATGCTTCCTTGTTTATAAAGCTCTTATAAATCGCACATACCCTGCTATTTCTCACCTGTCTCCTCCAAAACTGTCAGCAAAAGAGCCAGAGGGAAGCTGGCCAAGAAGGTAACCCGATAGCATTGCACTTTGTAACAGCCCTAACTGTAAGTTCAAGCATTAACAAGGATACATTTCAGACAAGCAAACAATGAAATAAGTGCGTACAGAGACAGCAGAAATATGAGGGGCAAGGACGCATTTCATGCCATGACATGAATCCAATGTAGGAGCAGTTCAACATTCAAAAGCTTGTACACAGGTACACAGGAATTATGGTCCAGAAAAAGGCTGAAATTGCAGGACAAATGTAGCAGCAGTTCAATTGCTACGGCATTCCAAATCATGTACGAAGATTGCCTCCTCACAATCCTCATGGTGCGCTGTATTTCAACTCATCAACACTGCTGAGATACGTACATGGTATACTTGCTCTCGTGATTACATATCCTGGCAATGTGAATGGTGCACTGGCGGCAGCACATCTTTTACACAATAGAATCCAAGGCCATCACATGACTCACTTGCTTAGGATCCATGACCATGTCAGATGCAATAACAGGCAAAGACATGGTGAAGACGGACCGATGTGCGTTAATGAACAGCATTGAAATCGCTACTGTGAAGCTGATGATCTTCCAGGGAGCCTGTGTTGCGATGATGACAGCATGAAGAGATGAGGAAACTAATAATAAGCAGTTCGTGGTAGCATACATCAGCATGCGTTGTCGCCTGTTCTCATTAATAAGTAAGGGAGTACCTTCGTTGCAAGATGAGCAGTGGCATTATCAGAACTTACGAATGTAACATTAGCAGCAGCAGGAGCAGTTGAAACGTTTTCAGGAACGGAATCTCGAACATGCACAGTTGCAGTTTTTTTTGATTCAGAAAAAGTGTCCGCGTCTCGGCCGTAATTTGAGTCATTCTGTGCCGACTCTAATGATAAGTCTTCAGCATTAAGAGTATTCCCAGGAAATAATGATGCATGATTAGATTTGTTTGGGAGCTCAAGCAGCTGATTTGCATTCCTGACTCTGATCAAGTTGGAGCGTTGACGACAAGCATGCACAGACTTGAGAATACGCTTGAAATTAGAACACCTGCTAAAAGCATGTGCCATCAACATTGTAATGGCGACTGCTTTGTGTTCGCTAAGTAGTAATATGGTTGTAAGTTCAACTTCCATCACCTCTTCCCCACACTGATTCACATGTTTTGGATCGCTTAGAAACAAGGGTTGTAATTACGAACTCATTGTGCTCATAGGCATCAACACCATATTGATCAATGATTAAACTCTGAACTTATAAAGATTATGGTCGACACAGCTCCTGTTGTCAACAACAAAAGCAACCAGCAGATGGATTCTTCATCTCCAAAAAATGTAGAGACCCATAACAAAAAGATCGCAGCTGAAACTAGGAAAAAGTTTGTTGCTGTGATGGAAGAAAAGGTAAGTTCAAAGACATGGATTTCTGCATGTCGTTGTCAATAATGCAATGCCTGCCAATGCTTCCAATACCCTTAACAAATATGTTCCTGACCCTGAATTCATCTTTCTTAGCTCCTAGATTATAAACACAACCACGCTCAAAACATAGAGAACTGCGCAACCACCTTGATCAAGGTGAGGGCAACAAAGCCGAGAAATGATTTGAGCCAGGTCAATTTCAAATCAGTCACTTTGGATTCTTTAAATGTTGCATCAGGTGGCATAGGCTGTTGAGTATAATGTTGATGATGCCTTACATTTATTTGACACGCACTTGCCTGCATCTGCCCTCTTGAGTTGTGGGCTCTGAAACTAGCTTGTATATTTCCTGGCCGCCATGACAGCAGTCCATTATTGTAAAATACCAAGAACTTGCCTGCATCTGCACTCCTGAGTTGTGGGCTCTGAAACTAGCTTGTATATTTTCTGGCCGCCATGACAGCAGTCCATTATTGTACAATACCATGAACTCATTCATAGCTTCCTGGCATCTTCCTCCCTCAGATCTTCTCCAACATTCTGGATCATCCTGAGGACCCCAAATTCCGAAAGATGAAGGCCTCTAGCAATGTGCTCAAGTCCAATGTCCTCAATATCAAGGGAGGAGAGGACCTGCTGATGTTGGCTGGTTTCAGGGGCCATGTGAGTGATCAGTCTCATCTGCTGATGTGTTGGCTGGTTTCAGGGGCCATGTGAGTGATCATTGTCATCCGCTGATGTGTTGGTTGGTTTCAGGGGCCATGTGAGTGATCAGTGTCCTCTGCTGATGTGTTGGCTGGTTTCAGGGGCCATGTGAGTGATCAGTGTCCTCTGCTGATACTGGCTGGTTTCAATAGGGGTCATGTGAGTGATCAGTGTCCTCTGCTAATACTGGGTGGTTTCAGTAGGGGTCATGTGAGTGATCAGTGTCATCTGCTGATGTGTTGGCTGGTTGCAGGGGTCATGTGAGTGATCAGTGTCATCTGCTGATACTGGCTGATTGCACTAGGCGGGGTCATGTGAGTGATCAGTGTCATCTGCTGATGTGTTGGCTGGTTTCATTAGGCGGGGTCATGTTGCACCCTCTAAATTAAAATCTGCAGTAAGAGGCCGCGCGGCTGTTGTAACTAAAATTACGAATCTGGGTCAGCGTGGTACTTTCTGCAGAAGTGCTCTCTGCTCGCATTTAAAATTTCTGAAATTTCAAATCCCTACATTGGTAGCTGCCTCATCACGCAGGTTGTAGAGCTGCAGAAGTATTGGGTTTTTGAATCTGATCAACATGGTATCAAAGACAGGTGACACAAGTACTTCCAGTTAGAATATTGTTAAGAAATCATGTCACATTACAATTTTCAATCTGGTTATTTTGATCTCAATCATCTGTATGGCTTGGCATTGAAAGTGGGCTTTATTAAGTGTGTGTATGCTGTTGCAGTGTGCTATCAGAGTGCTGTTCAGCATTACAAAAGGGTTTACAGACGATTCATGATAAAGCGGAAGTAAGACTCGTCGATGCACCGACATCATTGCAACTTGTAGGAACATCTATGAGATAATCTACAACTTATCGTATGTGTACATTAATGTGTTCAGATTAGAGAATGAAATTATTTTTGTAATACTGTATTTCACAGCATAGACGCAGAGAGCATGAGGAGAAGCTTAACATGGAGAAAGAGCGCCGTGAGGCGATTACAAAGCAGATGGAGGATGACCGTGCTTGGCGCCAGATCAGGGCAGAGCAGGCTGTTGCGGCAGCAGCAGATATGGCAGCAGCGGGTGTGTTAGAAGCAACAAGGGCTGCTGAAGAAGCAGAGGCTAGAAGAAGAGAGGAAACAGTTAAGAGAGAGGCTAGGGTTGCGAGTCAATCAGTTGCTGACGATTTACATGTTCCCACATGATGATAATGATGAAACAAGTTTCTTAACCCAGAACCACCTCGTTCTATCATTGGATTTGCACCTGGTTTCGGTGGGGATGGTTTAAGTAAGAGGAAGCATTGCACTGATGTGCTTCAAATTGGTCTCTTTTATTATTACAGTCTGGAGGACGAGGTGCCCCTGATGAGTATGAACTCAGCCTATTGAAAAAGCAGAGTTCGATCCAGAATGCCTTCTCTTTACGTTCTAGAATGAACAAAATTGTCAACTGGTTGTAACTCTGAATGTCTGCTTTTTTCAAACCATCAGGCGACGTTCTGTCGCTGACAGGTGCTGCAGTTGGCTACAAAGATTATGATCAAGCAGAACGCAGTCCTGCTGAAAAACTTGGTTTATTAAGCAGAAGACGGTTTCCTTCGAGCAGGAAGTATTTATGGGATAGAGCGCCGATGGGGCAGGTGCAATATGTCCAGCCGAAGGTAAGGAAGATATTATATACTCTCTGTATGTTCTTAAGATGTCAATTACTGTCAGTAAAGACAGTATACTGTCTGTCTGTACTACATTAGTGAATGCCAGTTTTTGTGTGTTGCATCCATGGGATTTCCAGGGTTGGTAGGAAGGACTCACATGATGTGCTGTGAAGGTGTTCATGACAACTTGTGTGTGTTTTCATGTTCAGGATTTTATACCTCAGGTGTCTGTGCACCCTCGCACTTATGCACACCTTGCTAGCACTTTTGGTAAACAAAGTTTGAATGATAACACCCTTGACGTGCGTGCCACTGTTGGACTGAGTAAGAGTGGAGGCACGATCATGATGCTTACACCTCCTGAGGTCAATGTTGGGAAAGGTACTTGTATTGAGTGATTGCATGAAAGCGCTGCATATTGTGTGGAAATGCCCTGATTAACAGAATGCTCTAAATTTGAAAAGTCTGCTTGGAATATCAATAAGCAAATAGATCAAGAACCTTCAACAAAGTTCTGCACATCAGCCTTGGCTTCATAATTTTCAAATCCTCAGGGCGCACTTGGGCTGAATGTCAACACCTAATCAAGTGCTCTGTTACAGAAGAGACTGACAAGAGTTTCAAGGTATACACGCTTAAACATCCATCTCAAGCAATTCCTTGGAAGCATTTGCCTGACAATTTGAATTCAGTGAAGGTTATACTGATCTTGCTTACAGTTTCTTCTTACCTGCCTGCCTGGAGTCAAGATTTGGCTTGAAATTTAGGTTCCAGGACTTCTTCTGAAGCATCTTAATTGAAGTATGTTCAACTAATGTATGATGTAATAATATAATGTATATAGATGTCCGCCCCCAATACTCAAGTGCCCACCCCCTCCAAGACAGCATTTCGTTCAGCCTTAGACAGTGTGGGGCCTGCCGCTCTCAGCCTGTTGTTCTCCGTTGCCTGCAGTGCAACCCTCATCTTGGCACCTAATGACTGTCATGGCATAAAACAACACAGACTCAGCTCTGACAGCCACCTAAGAGGTGAGGCTTCCGCTTGCTCTGTTCATGCTGGCTCCCATACTTCCATCCCTGCTTCACATGACAATAGTGTGATGTATGATGGGGGCTGCTGCTGTGTATCAGGGTCCATTTTGGTTCCATCCGCCACACTGGCCCTGACGCCCTTGTATAGCAAGAGGATGAGTGATGTCCCAATCTTGGGTGAATTGTGCAGGCCTGTCCAGCCAGGCACCTCCAAGGTGTGATGGACAGTGCTGTGCACATGGCACGTTATTCCATAAGGATTTGCTCTCATCGACCTGATACCCCATACGATGCGATGCGATGCACCAATGGGATTGGCACATGTTTGTCACTCATGTGACATGATGATTTGAGATTGAATAATGCATGCTGCTACCAAGATAGATCTGGTGAGAGAATGCAGTGAGACCAGTGAATACTGAATCTGTGTGTTTCAACATCATCCTCTCATGCCAATGACTCTATTGCAGTGGGATGGTTTTTTGACTATGGACCAGTCCAGAAGCTTGGTCCCTCTGACAGCTGATGATCCTGAGGTAGGTGGTAGACTGCCATCAAAGGGCTGCAAAAGTATCAATATTTCATTTGACAAAAATATAACGTTGCCAGCTGGTAAGATGCATATAGCAAAGAGATCCTAGACCCCACCTATTTCTAGAAAGATGTCAGTGATGAAAACCTCATGTACATTTTCACTGGTTATAGGAATGACCATGTATGCATGGGAATGTGCTGAGGGGAGTCCAAAGTTTTGAACTGATTGAAGATCTTTTGGACTTGAACTTTCTACTTCAGATCTTCAGTGTGCCCTTGGTTGGAGTGTGGATCCGGAGCAGCAATCCCGGCATAGCTTCTCCCTCTGCTAACAGGCAACAAGGTCCCCAGGACCCACTGCTTTACGCAAGCTGCTTGCGGTACAGGTATGGCTCTGGCTTGCCTGATCGGGTGCTGCTGGAAGAGAGGAGTGTGTTCCTGTTGCTGGTCTTCTCAGCAGGTACTGAAATTGAGGTCGGAGGGTTCAACTGCATTTTGTATACATGCAATGCACTCCATGTTAAAGAGGCAAAAAATAAAAACAAACAAAATAAAAATATTTATAATTATATCTGCATGTCTGTGTTGATTTGTACTGATTTTTTTAATTAAGTTAGGTTGCGGTACTGTTGGTAGTACTCTCAAATCAGCTGCTGAGTGTGCAATGCCCTTTTTCTCTTGTCATCACCAACTGTCATCACCAACTGCCTGCTTCTCTTTGCAGAGGGTTCTTCAGTTCCCGCCTGCTATGAATGTGAGTTTCTCACCAGAGACGTCTTTCCAGCAGCATTACAGCCAATAAGGTCCAGCAGCACCAACCATGTCCCCTCTTCCAGGAGTGTTGTTTCACCTCCTCAGACCTCACCCTTGCATGGAGCAGCAACGAAGCAATTGCCCCTTCTCACATACCGCTTTGCAGCCATGTTGCAAGCTTGCAGCAGCACTCCTGTCTCTGCAGTGCTTTCCTTTGCAGAAGATATTCCTGCTAAGTTCCTAGACAGCCCTGGACGACCGCCACCGTCCCCTGCTGCTGTTGATCATCCTCAAGAACCGAGTTCACTCCGAAGCAGCCCTTTGGCACTCCGTGCCAAGGCATCTGCTGCCGCTGCTGCTGCTGCCATGGCAGTAGCAGATCGGGACACCGTTCCTCTGAGGGATAGCAGAAGAAGCAGCAACAAGGATAGGAATGATATGACTATGGGCTCAGATCCAACTTCCACCATCCGCATGTACACTAGTCCCTCAAAAACACGGAAGATCGTGATGTCATCTGAACCTGTTGATCCGGGGAATTCGCATGGCAGTATAGCCCACCAGAGTGGTGGCGAAGGCGTGTCCTCTCCAGCTCCAGAACCACGGGTTAGCAATGGACATGTCCCCACTCCTTTCCTTGCAGCCTTTCACTATAAAGATGATGTTCAGCCTAACCCCAGTGATAAATCTCAGGAGGGACATTCTCAGGCAACTGCTGTGCGTCTTCCTCAGAGCGCATTGAGTGAACGAAAGAGAGGTGATGACCTTGATCACCACGCCCGGCAGCAGCAGCAGCAGAGGGACTCCTTGAATCAGTGGCTTAGCAGTGCTCATGCCCCTACAGACCCCACTGGTTTCAGTGCAGCAGCAAGCCATCATGCGCCAACACTTGCATCACCCTGGCAGGCCCTGCTAGCACGTGAACAGGAGGCACGAACTCATCAAGGAGGAAACATGGGTGGCATTCTAGCTCCTGGCATGACTACGCAGTCGAACACATGGCCTGGAGGACTGATGCCTAGGACTCAGCAGCCTCCTGCTGCTGTACAAGGAGCCGCTGCTGCTGCTGGCAGAGGACCCACCGCTAGCGGCCTGAGACCTTCATCTTCAGACCAGCTTCCCTCAGCCACCAGCAGTCAATCAGCATGGCAGCCCCGGCATGTACCATCTATCATGAACCACTTGCATACCACTCACATGGACACTTCTTTGCCGTCCTCAGCACTCCTGAACAGAGCAGCAGGGTTTGGGCTTGGCAGCAGCAGCAGCAGCATGCTGCCTGTACAGCCTTTGTACAATCCCTTAGCGGCTTCAGCTGCTCAGCCTGTTGTGGCCGCTCTGCAGTCATCCTTCTCAGCACTCAGCACTGGATTACAGCATCAGGGACGGCACCAAACGCAGACAGTTGGTTCAGTTGCAGTCAATACACTCACCACTCCTTCATCATCCAACTCTTTATCCCAACTACAGTCTGTCCCAACATCAGCCATGATTTCAAGCATCTCTTCAACCGGCTCCAGAGTGGTTGATATTCCACCTCAACAATCAATGTTGAGCAGAGCTACCTCTGCAGAGACAGAGGTCCTCGCATTAAGATCCCAAGTAGGTTCCCCGTTGCATTCACTACATGAAATAAAAGGACACTTCATGTTTAAAATGAGTTTTGTTTCCAGAGGAATGTTAGATCCTGGTAACAAGGGCTTGATGTTGAATAGCTTCAATTAAAATTGCTTTTCCGAATCATGAAAGCCTTACGATTTATTTGTGCCGTCAACTACCTGCCCCTCCCTGCATGTCCTACATTAAGTTCCTATAAGCTTTCATTTTTATCAAGATCAAATCATGTCATCTTGACCAGGTGCAGCAGCTGCAGCAACAGCTTGAGTCTGTCCTTCAAGTCCTCTCGGCAGTCCTCCCATCCCTTGTCCCAGAAGCCAAGTTCAACATCCCTTCTAGCTCCATACCTCCTCCCCAGCAAGCTCATAAGGAAGGCATAAGCCTGACTCATGATCCAGTGTCTGCAGATGCTGCAACTCTTCAGCAACCCATTTTATCACCGCAACCTGCACCCCAGAGTAGCCCACACTTCAAACTTTCCACACTTTCCTCCGATCTGCACTCTGCTGGGAGTGTACAGTGTTCATTGGACACCATCGATGGTAGAACGCAAAAGGGACTAGAGGGCTTTGGTGTTGTCACTCCAACAGCTGGGCCCCCACCTGTGTCTAAGGAGGAGGATGAATCCGCCCTGAGGGGGATCCCAGTGGAGGGTGATGGAGGGAGGCTCCCCTCTCCTACCTTTGCTTGGGATGATGACTTGCTGGTGGCAGAGGAAGCAACAACAGGTGGAGATGGAGGTTCAGACCTTAAGAGGAACAGCTATGAAGGTTCAAGAAGTGGGCATTCAGGCTCAAGGACTCCACATGGCATGGTGCATGGCTTCAGCAGTCTCCATGATGCAGAGACTGCCAGGGAGGGAACATTGTTCACTCCTCCTGAACAGAGGTGCTGGATGGAGCCTAGAAAAGACAGGGACATAGCCTTCCTCGAAGACACTGAGGTGCAGGTACCACCCACAGAGGCTGTCCTGAGACCTCAGCATGGACATGGCGAGGAGGCTGTGGATTTAAATTTTGAGACAGGAATGGCTGGCATTGTTTCTGGAGAGTCTTTTGTCGGCAACTTTGGAGGAGCAGCAACCTCAGCAGGTCCTCATCAATCCGGCAGCATTGGTGCTGGTGGCATGTCCCTAGCATTAAGGAGTGCCTCTGAAATTATAGAGCATGCCAGGAGGGCCTGCCTTGCGCTGAAAGGAGATAACGCCTCAAGAGGTCCGACAGTAGCGGAGAATAGGAAGCAGCAGTCTGAGCTTCTAGGATTCATGTCCACACCTGGTTCACACTTGTGTGACATGGCAGGAGGATTCAGCAGCAACCACCGTGGTATGAGTGAGAGGGGCTCTCTGATGCAGGAATGGGGCAGTGCTGGCGGCAGTGCAGCGGGTGGTTACAGCAGGAGTGTGAGGCATATCAGGGAGGAGTTTAGGAGCAGCAGCAGCGGTGACGAAGAGGAAGAGAGGGAGATAAGCAGTGAGGTCAACAGCTCTGATGATGAAGGTGACGCTCTGCTGCTTTTCTCCAGTGGGGATGAAGAGGAAGCTTGCCTGTAGGCTGTGTCTCTTCTTTTCTTGCTGCTATTCAATTCTCAATTTCGAGGGAAGCTCGCTATGCTCCACACTCCAATGCATAATGCTTCGCTATTACTCATACCCTTTCTCTTGCTATTTCGCTGTTTTGCATTCCTTTGCATATTACGTAATATGCTGTCAGCAGGTCATTCATGCTGCCAACAATTCTCCTTCCTGCTTGAAAGGCGTGCACTTGATTCATGACGATTTTTCTCACTTTTGAATGAGCAGATGACTCCACAGCAGCAACAACGCGGCTCCATAGAGTGCTCCATTATGGCTCCGCTGATCCTAGTTATCAGCAGCATGCAGAGCGCTACCCGCATGGAGGAAGGGACTGCCAACTAGACATAACCAACAATGGTAGCCTGCCACACAGCACCTCCACTGTAGTGCTGACTACCCCTTTCATTACTTCCTCAGCACTACTACATGCATCTCACAGCAGTACCAGCATCCCCGCGACAGCTTCTAATGAAGGACCAGGAGTACTGATTAGTTTACCTAGTAGTACAGTGAACTGCAGCTCTGCATTGCTGACTACTCAAAATACAGCTGCCTCAGATGAGGACTCTTTCTCTAGAGGGACACATCTCAGTAGGGATGTGTCCTCTGTAAATAGAGGTCTTCTTAGCAGTGCTGCTTCAGCAGTGTCGCCGTCAGGGCTGAGGATGAAGCATGATGCGAGTGCTGGAAAGTCAGCTCATATTTTGGTGCCGCTTGAGATTGCTGGCGGGATAGCAGATGTGACACTAGGAGACGATGGTAGTTCAGATTCTTCTGACTCAGAGTTGGATATTGCATTGATGTTGAAGTATGGCATAAAGGATTGAAGTTCTACTTGGTGACATAGCTGCTGCGAGAATGTTTAGTGACACGTTACAAACTGTGTAACTGTTTCCTGAACTCATTGTTTAGTGGATTATTTTTAAAGAGTAATTGCTTCCTGTTAGAACGCTCAGATGACTAAAAACAGTGTCGGCAAGCTTTCATTTTTGGGGGGCGTCCTCATTTGCAATCTTAATGTTGGTCTGTATTGGGGTGGATGGATGGTGACAAATGTTATTAAACGTCATAAACTATGATCTAATCAAATCAGGTCCTACACATCCTGAACAATGACAGTTCCCTTTCCCTTGGTGTCCTGGTTGTCAGCTACAGACACGAAGGAGTACATATCCTCCTACATATTTCAAGGCGTGCAGATATCAGTAATGGATAACTGGAAGTCAGTTACATGTGCGAGTGGATTAAACTGGCGTGACTCATTCACATCTCCAAAATAAAATTAGAATCTCATGAAGTCCTTCAGCGTACAAAACAACACCTTGCATGTCAAAGACTACAATGCCAACTAACTAATCGACGTTTTAATGTATTGACAAGTCATTACTGCAGATGTAAAATCTAAAGTATGACCCTGTCAGGCTCAAGGGAATGAACTGAAATGACATATTTCATACCCCTAAACTGAGGGTTACATACCTTTGCATCCTCGTCGTCATTCCTTCTTCTGGAGATCACAATCCGGATACGGTTGGGAACATTCTTCACGCCCTTGCTCCAAATTGTTTTGTTAAGCTTAACGTCAAGGCGAACATCAGAAGTCCCCATGACCTTCTGTGCAAATGCACGGATCTCCTTAACGGCTTTAGGTGCTTTTTTCTTGAAAGACACCTTGTGCACACTCTTGTGAATGTTCACAGTGTACTCCCTTGAGATGACATCCTTTGAACGGCTCTCTTTCTTAGCCATCTGTAAATGACAATTGAAATTTAATCCATTGTCATGTAAGACAGTTCTACAAATAATTGAGCGGCGCAACAGCAGTCACTTCAGAATCCAACATACCTTAGCGACACGCAACCGCTTGAGAAAAGGGCTTGAGTGCAGGAACTGTGCACAATGCCTCTCAGGTACGGCGCAGAGGCAAGCCCTTGAATAATTTCATGGAAGCCCGTCTGAGTCTACTGTTCGTATGCAAGTCCTTACCACGCTTGGACAAACCCTCCAACCCTTATTTCGTCCATTCAACAAACATGCCCTATCCTTACACACCGTTTCACCTCCCCTCTAACTTACCCTCTCCCTAGCTTATTGGAAACAGTAGAAACAGATATTTCTATGACCATTTCCTCATCTTCTTCGCACACATACTTCTCACAGTATCAGGCAGACTCTCTCTTTGGTGCTTCTTTTAATGCTTACTCAACACCATGGACAGGACACTCCTTTTTACACCCTACCTTCACTATTCCTGCTATTACTAAGGCTATACAATGGGCACTTTCCTCCTTAAAATTACACCCATCTCTTCCCACACAAACGTTTATGCTTGTCCCGGACTGGCGACATGCTAAATATATGCACTACCTCACATCAGACAATAAGTACGTTAAGAAAGTTCTTCTTCCACCTAACTATCTCCCCTTCCTTCCTCCTGACCATCACCCCCTACAACCATTGTTCAAAAATGGTTTTCCCACCTTCCCACTCCTCCTCCAAATCACTAACACCGGATCGCACCCGCTCTGCGTCCACTTGCCACCATTTCCCCATGCTCACCATTTTCCCATCACCGAACACAAAATCACCTCCCTACCGCCACCGCTCTCACCTTCCCAACTCATATATATCCCCAATCCCATCCCGACCACCCCATTTCCATCCTTCCAACCTTTCTCTATCAGCCTCTTCCCTCCTACACAATCACTTGCATGGTCCCATAAAATTGCTTATTATACCGATGGTTCGTGTATCTCTGACCAACACGGACACAATCATCTCGGGGCTTCTTTCTACTCCACTCACCATAACCACATATACACCATTAATCCTCATGGCCTTTTTGACACCAACACCATCACTAGGGCAGAGCTCACTGGCATCTACTTCAGTCTACATCACAACCTCATTATACGCACCCCTCCTTCTACTTATAACGACTCTTTGCCTCCTTTTAGTACAATCGTCCCTTCATCATCACGTTCTCCTACTCTTAACACACCTGCTCCACAACCACAACACCCAGACCACATCCTCATCTTCACAGACTCCCTTGCCTCTCTCTATGCTATTAAACGTGCTTTATCCCAACATCCAATTACCCTCTCTGAACACAAACATACCCCTCTCCTTTTAGCTATACGCCATGTCATCATTCTGCTTCTCCAAAAGGGTGCCTTCATTACACTCCAAAAGGTGAAATCACACATTGGTATTCATGGCAACGAACTTGCAGATTACGGAGCCAAACACGCCCTCCAACACCCCACCACTTGTTCGTTCTCATCCCATCTCATTTCGAACCAACATTTTGCTTCCCTCCCTGCATGGCCGCAAATTCTTTACTCACCCCGACATACAATACCACACCCGTTTCATCAATCACCTGATTTTACTCCTCCTGTATCATCCCCACACAACATCACTCCTCCATTTAATCCACTCCCACATCCATTTCAACAATATCCAACAATATCTTCCCACCCACAGCCTCCCATACCCCCACCATTCTTACTTCACCCACTAACTCATCTCCCTCCAATACCTCCTATACGACGACAAACAATCCCTCCCTAGCCTTAGAAATGGTGCACCCATCCTTCACCACCTCTCCTCAGTTTTGCCAATCTAGCACCTCCTCGTCCATATATTCCACTACAACTACCACCACAAACACTTCCCCCCAGCAAACCCGCTTTGCCTCCAACCTCACTGTGGCACTTCATTCATACCTCACCACCCACTGCCCCCATATCACTGATGGCCAAACTCACAGACCATGTCCAACGTACACGCGCCTCCGGTTCTTACATCATCACATCCTTCCCATTTTTCGGACACTCCTCTGGGACCTCCTTATTCCTTTTTCGACTGTACGTAATATCTTGCATACCCACGCCAACCTCCTCTGGACATCAGCCTTAGCATTACGACATCATCGCCCATACCATACAACACGTACAACAATTACTAATGGATCTTGCCCTATCTGTTCTTTCCCACATGATACCCCCGGCCACCTTTTTGATGGCTGTACTCACCCTCACTTGAAAGCACTTTACATCCTGCGCCATAACCAGGCAGTATGCCGGTTACAATCCACGCTCCGCAATGGCTTGTAAGGAGACTCTATTATGATCATGGATGCTACTTCCACCTCTCAACTCCCCCCTGGTGTCATCTCCACTCGACTACCCACTTGGCTCACACCCCGCACACCTCCCCACCTCCCACCGACCTTTGATCCCAACTAATTACGTCCAGACATCCTTCTCATTGAAGGCTTAAGTCACTCGCATTACAATCATCTCCTCTCTAACGGTCTCCTCTGCCCCACACATTGCCACTACCATAAAAACATAACTACCCTCCAATCTACTTGTACACTCCACATCATTGAGGTGGGATATACTTCTGATACCTCATGTTTCTGTCCCCTCTCTTTCCACTTTTCCACCTGGGATATCTGTAGATCTTATCTTGGTTCTGATTGCACAGGGTTTTCTAGTGGGGCGGGGCGAGTTCTGATTTCCCCCCGAGTTCCCCCCCCCCCCTCCTATTTCTTCTCCTTTGCACTTAACCCCTATTCCTCCTATTCCATTCCCTTCCAGCACCCCTACCGTACATCTTATTTTCATTGGTGTCAGTGGTACTTTATTTACTCCTCTCCCAACAACTTTGCACCTCTTAGGCATCTCCATCCCGGCTGCTCTTCGGCTATATCGCTCTTTGACTCGTCACTCTATTTTCTCTTTCTCCTGCATCCTTCGTACCCGTCGTAAACTTGAAAACTCCTTTTCCCCTCCCATTCTTTTGGATCATCCTCCATAGCTTTTTTCATACTTTTGAACGGTGAGGCAGAGTTCTTCTGTCCTTTACGTCAAGCTACGCTTCGGCGTTTTATTATTATTATTCGTGTACATTGCGAGGTAAAATATGTTAACTCATGTTACATATTATATCATGAGTGGCTTTCGTGCATGAATGTCTCGCTAAGTTTGAAGCATGTAAACACATTATTCTATAAGAACAATGCTTAATTATTTTAAATCCCGGCTCACACGTCAAAATTTGCTGCAGTTGCAATGGCATAGCTGTCCTGCTTCACATGGCTATTTCTGTAAGCTAGGTGGCTTAGAAGGTACCTGAACTTCTATCCTTCCATTAAACGAGCATTTGATTGATAAGATGTTGAAGATATGTAAATGAGAGAATGTGTTGATCAAATTGATAACAGAGAGGAGGAGACACTTCTGTCTTTACTGGCATCTCAGTTAATCTAGTTGACATAGTGGACATAAGTGAGGCATATGAACAGACTATGTAGTGGACACTACATCAGTGTGTGAAGGCCAATCATGGTGTGTAGAGCACTCATCACATTCCAATCATGATGTGTAGAGCACTCATCACATTCCAATCATGAGTGAAGCTCAAGTCTGGGACCCACTTAAAGTGAGGACCTGGTACGAGGCATTTGAAATGAGCCTAGGAGTTCTTGCAAGCTAGCCATGAGCTGTTTCCCATAAATATTGAGAAGGCTAAAATCTGTGACCACTTCATATCTAGGATCATCGTTAAATTGTGAAGGGCAATCACAGCTGTTGCAGGCCTGCAGTGGTATCTCAGGACCCTCCTCTCCTGGCCCCCAAAACGTGGATTTACCAGCCTCGTCGTCAATCCTGCTCTGAGGTATGATCATGGTTCTACCTTTGACATAATGTGTCTTCCATAGCGTGGCAGCCTCAACATGATGCATAGAAACACGAGGATGTAGCAGCTCAAAGCAAGATCTGGCGGTATTGGTGCCCACTTCATCTTGGCTCCCCAGGGGACAAACACTGTCCCTTATTCAGAGGAAAATAATTTTAATTGTGTACTTCAAATATCAGGTTGGCATGTAATATAGAGTAGGTAAGATCAGGATCAGCCGAGAGCCTAGATGAGGTAAACATCCAGGATGGAAAAAAGCCAACAGGTGGAATCCAGTCTCTAGTTTCACGCTCTTTCATGATCTAAGCATATGGTAAACGATTTTTATGAAAAATTATGAAAGTAAATGATGAAAGCATTTTCCCCATTTGCTGCCTGCCTCTGTCTTGCAGAGCTGCAGAGTGATACGGACCACTGTTCAGATTCCCACATCGATCAGCTTTGTCTACCAGGTTCCTATCGTCCAGATAGTGTGACAGCCGGAAGTGGTACAACTCTATGAGACCTAGATGCTGTTCAGCATGTTTCAGTGTCCAGTACTCCAAGTGATCTGGATTCCCTAGGTAGACAAAGATCTGCAGCCAGGTTATTAACGGCAGGCCTCATTATTTCAACATAATTGAATGTTGTTATCGTTATTCTGAGCGGAAGGCGAAATCCGTTACAACTGGAACGACTAAGAGCAGAGAACTGCAAGAACTCAAAGAGTCGGTCCACACTGCCGTACACTACTACAGGCAACAACTACTCTACACTCCCCCTCGTTCAGGAAGGAAACCTGCCTGAACGACACTCTAAAAGCCTCGCTGAAACTCAGTCCTAGGCAAAAACCACTGAAAACTAGAAAACTCAACCCTTAGAGTCTCTAGC
Organism: Chlamydomonas eustigma; assembly: GCA_002335675.1. NCBI lineage: Eukaryota > Viridiplantae > Chlorophyta > Chlorophyceae > Chlamydomonadales > Chlamydomonadaceae > Chlamydomonas > Chlamydomonas eustigma. The sequence goes on along the minus strand of BEGY01000145.1, from coordinate 10,084 downwards.
GTCCTGCCGCGCAAACAGAAAGCTCAGAAAAACCAGCAAACCTGACAAGAAAATTAACGTCAGGCTATCC
>BEGY01000144.1:66882-81579 GCA_002335675.1 Chlamydomonas eustigma | reverse complement strand
TTATGACATTATTTTGACTGACATGCAACAATTCACCTAGAAGGTTGCATGGGTATTAGGACATTATTTTGACTGACATGCAACAATTTACCCAGAAGGTTGCATGGGTATTAGGACATTATTTTTACTGGCATGCAACAATTCACCTAGAAGGTTGCATGGGTATCAGCAACAGGGGCCCTCATCATGCCTTCGATGTCATTCTTGTCTTGGTCCCCTTGCCTTGCAGCTCCATTCTACTTGGAGAAGGTCCAAGTCGTGCAGATCAGCGCCACTGCCCCAATTTGCTGGGAGGCTCATTATCGTGGCTGGGTGGGCATGCCACAGCAGGCTGGTATTGGTGCAGTCAGAGGTGAGCAGGGAGCTGCAGGGATGATGGCAGAAGTTTCTGTACCTCAGCAAGGGATTGTGGCAGGATCAGCAACAGCAGCAGCGAGGGGAGGAGACATTCTGGCAGTTCAAGATCCACCTGCAGTCAATGGTGCTGGTGCTACTATGGCAGTTCAAGACCCACCTGCAGTCAATGGTGCTGGTGCTATCCTTCCTCAACACCTCAGAACTAATTTTCTGAACTCTGGCGCAGTCATGGCCTCAAACCCAAGCTCACTTAGTTATGGGCAGCCTGATCTGCAAGATTCTCCGTTGAAAATCACTGTCCCTTATGTTGAATTGGTACCAGACCCTCTGGCCTGGGAAGAATGGGATCTGCAGGTAAGAAGAACGAGATCTTCAGGTAAGAAGAATGAGATCTGCAGGTAAGAAGAATGCAACGTGCAGAAACAAAGAAGCAGCGATATTCAAAACATTTAGACATTTGCCCGGTTCATCAATGATACATTTGCCCGGTTCATCAATAGGTCACAAGTGGTGGGAAAACTGTCTCAGTGTACTTCAATGCTAATTTGAGGGAATGGCTGTGGAAACCGCCATATCTTACTCCGCTGCCTCAGAGACCTGGTGAGTGTCTCAGCGTTATGCGAGGGAAAATAATTTAGTGGCAACACATGAACTATGTATCACTGTTTTGTTGTACACTTTTCTTGACTTACGTGTCATTTCTCATTTTCAAGGAATTAGAAACAATTGTGAAGTTTCATCTTATAAGCTTGTAGAAGGCAGTGTGCCTCTATTCACTCCCACTTAGTGTAAGCAGTGAGTTACTGTTTTTATTTACATTCAGATTTATGAAATGTCACATGAAAAATTGTACCTATGTAATCCTCCTCTAATTTTTGTAGTACGCTGTTCTGCACACTCTTATGTTTATATACTGTCTTAATATAGTTTTTTGTAAGAGCTGATCATGCATTGCTACTGAATTTATCAGGTGCAGTACCTTGTTTCACACCACGTAATATACTAGCTCCCGCCTCCCCACAAGAGTGGCTTCATGGCGTGCCTGGAGGAGCTACTCGCAGTACATTGCAGTATCTGGAGGAACTGGATGAATTCCAAGCCTGGACACGAGTGAGAAGGAACTACGGTGTGGGGAAAGGTGGCCTGCTAGGTTTGAAAGACATGAAGGTATGATGGCGGCTAGCAATCCTCCTTTCTGACCATATGTTTGAAGGCGCGCCCGTGCGCATTTGCATACAAAGTTTGTCCCTCCTATCCAATGCTCTTTGTAAGTATGACTCCAGGTCACACTCTTCACACTTGTGTTGCTTTGCAGCAGTAAGTGCACCGCTCTTGCTTCTGGGAAAATTGCTGAAGCACTTGATCTTAAGTAATCTCCCATCTGACCAAAATACAGATTATGATGATTATGATTATGATGAGCACCCATGGTTGGTGCTCTCAGGTTAGAATCAATGGACAACTGTGTCCACATGCAATCGCATTGCATGGGCGTGGAGGGTTCCGAATGGCACGCCCTCAGCAGCTTCAGGAGCTGTGGGAGCAGTACCAGGCAGCAACAGCAGCAGGAAACAACTGGGAGCCCCAGGGCCTGCCTGGAGTGATGGAGGCTGTTTCATTGGGATACGACTTGAAATCATCAGCTACCATGAAAGGCAGCCAATACTCATGGTTCTCATCCACTGTGGCTCTCGACGACAGCTGTGGTGAGGAAACCATAGTTCAGAACTTTGTTTGAATAAACTTGAGGGCTATAGTTGCTGATTAGCACTAGGAGCTTGCTATTAGCTCCTGCTGCATAGATCCGAGCTGTCCTTCTTGCAGTGGTGCTCAAATTGCCAGCCCTTAATCATATTCTTTGCATGGTGGATGGTTAGAACTTATGTCATCACCTATTTGTGACTGTCCTTTCTTTAGTGATGATAACAATGCTAATAATCATGTTTACTAGTGGGGCTCAGGCAGCATTCCTTTGTACTTGGCTTATGTTCATTACGGAAATACATTTAAGTGTTTGATTTGTGCTAAACCTCTAGATCTAGGCAGTCCTCAGCTTGAACTTTTCCAAGTATGCAACATGCTGAACTCTCAACTAGGTCTCCTTGTGGCTCCTGTTCGTTTCTCTGTCCTTCTGGATGATACGTTGATGTGGCGCTCTAGCTGGATGGATGGTTCAGGGCAGATGGAACAATGTTACTGCAAGGTGAGGATGGACACAAGGATCAGGGCAGATGGAACAGTGTTCCTGCAAGGTGAGGATGGACACAAGGATCAGGGCAGATGGAACAGTGTTCCTGCAAGGTGAGAGATGAGATATTCATAGTTCCTTCAAATGTGAGAAGTGCACATCATGTGTTGAACAGTCGCGTAAATGGAAGTGCATATCATGTGTTAACCGGTCGCTTATATGCACTCTTCTTCTGCTACGTCTGTTTTTTGAATGTCAGTGTCAAATACTATGTTTTGAAGGTGGCAGGAGTGACCTCAATTCGTCTGGTTGTGGAGACAGAGTTCTCAGGAGGTGCCCGTGCTGTGTGGGTGGATCCTCTCCTGTTGATGTCCCCCCTGCCACAAGGCTTCTCCCATGGTGGTACATTTCCAGGAGGAGGCATACAGCAGGTCATGCAGGTCAGCTTGTCCATGACAAAGCATGATCATCAAGACATGTTCATGGAGACATACAAAGAATGAAAGCAACAATGAAATCCTGATCGCTTCAGACCTTTCCCGCTTGTTCTTTGCCAAAAAGGTCTCTAAATCTCTGGCCTCCATATAATTTGTTATTCTCTTACATCTCATATTACTTGGGCTTCCAATGTAATGTACTGCTCCTGCAGCAGCTGCCTGCTGGTAAGCAACAAGTGGTCCAGCAGAGCCAAGGAGATATCTCTTTCCTGCTTCCAGCCTCCGCAAGTACAGAAGTACATGCAGGCGTCACTGCCAACACTGGTACATTCTGCATCAGCCTCTTCACTGCAGATGTACGCAACGGCGGGACCACGGGGCAGGTAAGTAACCAGCAAGCTATCAGGCAACCACGGGGCAGGTAAGTAACCAGCAAGCTATCAGGCAACCACGGGGCAGGTAAGTAACCAGCAAGCTATCAGGCAACCACGGGGCAGGTAAGCAACCAGCAAGCTATCAGGCAACCACGGGGCAGGTAAGTAACCAGCAAGCTATCAGGCAACCACGGGGCAGGTAAGTAACCAGGAAGCCATCAGGCAACCACGGGGCAGGTAAGCAACCAGCAAGCTATCAGGCAACCACGGGGCAGGTAAGTAACCAGGAAGCCATCAGGCAACCACGGGGCAGGTAAGTAACCAGGAAGCCATCAGGCAACCTATATCTCAGCCTCATAGGTTCAAACACGTACTGTAGAACAAATAAATATCTACTGACTCAGCATCCAAACTGTCTTGGTTGATTGATTTGCTTTGTTTGATTATTGTTTCAATTGTATGGCTCCTCGTGCGCAGGTGTATGTGCGTCTCCGTGGATTGCGTGGAACCAGCTCTGTGTTCAGTAAATGGAAGCTTCTGAACCCCAGAGTCAGCTTGGATAGGTATGTCACCCCTATCATGATCTGAATAGGCTAGTCCTATTCCAAACAGTATGAATTGGTCTCCTGATTGTGATCCAAGCACTTTATTTTAATACTTTCAGCTATGGCTTAGTGGTCTTTATACTTTCAGTTATGGCTTAGTGGTCTTTATACTTTCAGCTATGGCTTAGTGGTCTTTATACTTTCAACTATGGCTTAGTGGTCTTTATACTTTTCAGACGTTGGTTGACCCCTACATGCCCCTACCTACCTCCTGCCCAGAGGTAAAAAAATGAGTTTCCTAGTGGAACTGCAGTACATGGACGCCGTCACTGAAGTACAGCTGCAACACAAGGCAGCCCAACTGACACTCACCCCAGACTGGTGCCTACAGCATGTTGAGGTTTGTAACGAGGTCAGCGGCCACACCTGCTATTTCCTCAGCGGGGGTTGGTTCTCGCAACTCATACAACAGCAAGTGTCTGCGGGGGTGAAGGTTGCAGGAGGAGAGGATGCAAGGATGACCTTGGTACTGCCTGCAGTGACTTCCAATGTCTTCCACAAGGTATGTGTACGTTCTGACCCGCATGCTTATGATTCATCATACAATGGCCATTTAGCAAGCTAAGCCCTGTGCTTACAGAGGAGACGACATAGACCACCTCTTTCAACGCACCTGGCTTTAAATAACCAACCTGTAACCAGTATTTCCAGCACCAGTGTAAATGGCACTGTGCCTGTCATATGCGCTCCTCCAGGTCACACTTCATGTGCTGAGTGCTGGACCAGGCAAGCCCATGGGACTGGACTCCCCTCTCTCCATGTGGTACACAGGCCAACTTCCAGATGGCTCCTTCATTCAGCACTCGTGGCAGGTGCCTGCAGCCTCTATCACCAGTGCCCACACCACCCTGATCATGCAGGTAAAACTTATCATGCTGTTACTAGCTATCAGAGAAGGGTGCTGGATCAATGATGACAGCTGTGTGTTGATTGCAATTAACAATTATAGCAAGTTCAATTAACAACCATAGCAAGTTCAATTAACAACCATAGCAAGTTCAATTAACAACCATAGCAATGTCATCATTGGTTGTCATTTTGCCATGTATCAATTTTAACTTATTTTCAACATCTCCTCTTCTCTTTTTTGATTCGAATGAAACAGTTTCAATCTCATTCCTTCTCATGAAATTTTGCATATAGCATTCGTATTCTTGACAGGCCCAGATGCATACGAGATTAGAGTCTGTGTTCCTGGTTTTACAGGGCCCTGTCAGTGCATCAGGTCTGGGCATATTGGTGCAGGCACAGCTGTCATGCTCCCTGCAGAGTGCTTTAGCCTCTCGTCTTCAGTGTGTGGAAGTGGTGCGGATGATGGATGGGAAGAGCTTTTTGTTCATGGGAGCCGATGCACAGGTGCCGTGGAAGTTTGTGTTGGAGTGTGAAAGCATGCCTGGCCCTGCGCCTCAGTTGTAATGTGCAAGAGGGAGTATTGTATTTTCACCGATGAGGTCGCCAATATGGTTGACCTTTTCTCTGTGTGAGGTTTCAGGATTAAAGAAAGGAGTGTAACAGACGAGGCTTGTCCTGCTCCAACACATATTTCCAACTTCCTCTAACTTCCAGGTGCTTCCAAGCCAGACCTCAGCCGTAGTAGTTGCAGCATGTCAGAAGCCTATGATTAAGGTGTCAACCTTTACAGGTTCGTCGTTCTGCTTAACAAAATGTGTCATTACAGAAGTCAATGCAGGAAAGCATTCCCTTCAACACTCTTGCTTTGAATACATGGCAGAAAGTTGTATTTATCATTAAGATTTCACTGTCAAAATTAACTGCAGGAGACCTTCCAGAGGCCTCCACAGATGCCAGAGTGTACCTCAACTTGTACGGCGAAGCGGGACAATTGAAGGACCTGTACCTTAAAGACACAGGAGACATATTTAATCAAGGGCAGGAAGACACATTCTTCTTTCCAATACCTCTTGGCCTAGGGTCCATCAATAGCCTTGAGATCAGCCATGATGACTCAGGTATGATTATAATGTAGACTGGAGCGATGAAGCAAGGTGACTCAGTGATCGTAAAAATGATGGACTCTGGAGATCAAATAAGATGATTCAAGTATGATCTACATGATAGCAGGCTGGATATCAGCCATGATGACTTATGCATGATGATGATGATAAAAAAAACTAGGAGAAAATTGTTTGGGACTAGAGTATAGGCCAAGGATCAAGGAGTTATTTCATCTTCACTCTTGCAATCATTATACATTCTATATCTTAGACTTGCACCTGGATGTGTTGAGAGTTATTGCACGAACCTAACAGAACGAACTGGCATGTAAACTTTTGTTGTTGCTGCTGCTGCATGCACTGGATTCAAAGGGGATTCCCCCAATTGGTACCTGGAGCGTATTGAAGTCACTGAGATGACCTCTGGTCGCACCACCACCTTCCCTTGCAATGCCTGGATTGGAAAATATAACGGTATTGATGCGGTAAGAAGGCATTGTTTGACTGACTCTGCTACGTTCAATCAATGAAGATGTGTGTTTTCATTGTAAACTATGTCATTTCTTTATTAATCTTCATTTCACATCCTCCGTAATAAGGCACTGACTCATTCATTATCTTGCCTCTCTAGGAGCTCCATAGAGTACTCCATCCTCTAACCGCCATAACTCAGAGCTCAGCGCCCTTGCAAGGTCAGGACTCTACTGCTGCTGGGCTCAATGGTACACAGTTAATGATTACAGGCACCATTCCACAAAACAGCAGCATCTCCTCATTTCCAACTCCAGTGGCCTCAAATCCTTCTCTCATACCATCGTCCACACCCGACCTGGTTTTATACCACTTGATTGTGCATTCCAGCACTAAGAATGCAGCAGAGATCACCCAGATGTGGCATGCCGCTGAGAGCCTTCAACTGGCAGGAGTGACGCAGGTACACTGTTAACCTTCATCTGGATGTAGTGAATGACACAATATGATATATGAGAGGCTTTCGGTATTTATCATCAGCATCTGCAACAGCATCCAGAAAATGTAATTAAATTACATTTTGTGAATGAAGCTAGATGTTGAGGCTTGCAGGTGATTAAATTTAAGAAACTTCTAGGAGTGAAAGAATTTTTGAAGGAAGACACTAGCTGGTTGGTACCTTTATGCAACCTTTACAGTAGACTTCCTTCAGACTCTTCACCCCAGTCTTGTGTCGTGGGTATTAAAGATTCTCAATTGAAATAAATTGTACTTATGCAGGACTCAGTCATCCATACAGATACAGTCATACTGGATTCTACTAGATTTAAATGCAATCTTCAGGTGCGATTGTTGCTCTTCTCATGCACCTGAATCATGGGGCAATTGCCCCTCTTTCTCACCATGCACCTGTATAATGGGGCGATTGTCCCCCCTTCTCATTCACCTGTATCATGGGTTGTCCCTCCTTCTCATGCACCTGAATCATGGGTTGTCCCTCCTTCTCATGCACCTGAATCATGTGTGATGTTTGATAAGTCCCTCCTTCTCATGCACCTGAATCATGGGGCATGACGTTTGATAAGGCAGGCACCACTCATGTTGATTTACCATCCTAATGTGAATTGCCTAGTACCTCATGCTGTTAATCTTTCAATTATGTGAGGCAGTTGCGGTGCTAAGAGCCCCAAGATGATGCCTGCCCCTTCTATCTGTATCCCAGGTGGATCAAGCATACATTCAGTATCTCCAACGTCAGTGTGCTGAGGCCTTCCTAAATCAAGATCAGAGTGGGCAGGGTTTGGGAGGAGGAGCAGATCCTATTGCACATGCACCACAATTGCAATTGCAACAACAACTACAACAGCAACAACAACAAAGAATGGTGCAGCTGCCTCCTTATCAAAATGATAGGCAGTTATGTTAGAATGTGCAAGAAGATATCAACTGCACTTATCCTTGACAATCATCTCCCGTTTACCAGACTTAGATTAATTTTACCATGCAGACTTATCAGATACAAGTGTTCAAGGCTGCATTGCACCAGGCTCCTGACTGGGCAGCATCAACTACTCCAAGGGAGGTTTCCATTGTGCTACATGGAAACATAAGTAGCTCCACTGCTTTGCACCTGGGTGCTGCCTCCTGCTCCTCTGCAAGTTTGGGTGTGCGCCCCTTCACTGATGTAAAGCAACCAGATACATTTCAGGTGACCTACAAAACGAAGCAGGGTTACATACATATCTTTAGAATCACGTGATGGCAACCATTCTGAGGTGAAGAAAAATGGACGTACCATGTACTGCATGTTCCTCCTAGTAGGTACAGATTGTCGTAGGCCAGGTGTGCCAGATTAGCATTTCCATCTTATTGCTGCAAGCTTACTTAGCAGGCCCAATGATTCATTCCTGTTGAATTCAGGTGGAGGCTCCTACATTGGGGACCCTGCTTCGAATTGATCTTCAGCTGATGACAAGCGGCCTGTCAGGGAGTTGGGGCATGCAGGTGAGACTGGAAGCTTCAGTATCATTTGTTACAGCGTGCCGTTGCCACTGTCAGGTTCATGACATGTTTAAGGGCAGCAGTGAGCCTCTGTTGTTTAAGGGCAGCAGTAAGCCCCTGTTGTGGCCTCTGTGTATTGTTTTCACAGATTGAGCGTGTGGTTGTGAGGGACTTGACCTCTTCCACCATGGTGGAGTTCATCCCGCCAACTACTTATGAGCCAGGAAACCAAATGGTTCCAGGTGTAGGACAGGCTGCAGGTGGCCAGAGAGCTGCAGCAGCAGCAGCAGCACCAAGTGGCGCATCCTCCCAGTGGCTTGGTGCTTCTCCTTCCACATCAGTTCTGGTGGGAGGTACTGCTGTTGTGGGGGTGCAGTCCATGAGGATGATGCCAGCTGGGGTCTCAACAGTCACCTTCACTGCAAGGTGAGTAGGTCCGTAGAGACATGGGTCCATAGAGACATGGGTCAAATCTGCATGAACCTGGACCTCTTGGACCTGTTTACCCTTTACACAACTTACCACTTTTATGTTATTTCATACTAATGCAACCTATCAAATCAACATATGCACTCCGTGTCAGATCTTTATTATGCATTTGTTACGTCAATTCAATGTGACAGGCAAGTGGGGGTGGTGAAGAGCATTCACCTCAGGCAAGACTGCCCAAATGTTTACCCAGGATGGTCATTGGACAGCATTGCCCTTTTTGTGTCTGATAGCCTGGGTGGGATGGCGAACAGATCAGGGCCCAAAAGCCCTCCCAAGGTCAGGCCATACCTCCCAGATTTCTCCGCTGTTACCTCACCCTCCCTAAACCCTGAACCCTCCCTAGGACCGCCTCTGACGTTGTCCTCCTCTTCAGCGGCGCCTCCTGTCACACTGACAGGAATGTATGCAACCAATGCTGCATCCGGCATGCCTGCTGTCTCAGATAGTGCAGTAGATACTACAGAAGCAACCCTCTCTGCAAGGAACAGGGCTCTACCTCAAGCAGGGAGTGATGCCTTAAGCCCTCATGTATACCACTTTAAAATGGATGAAGGGCAGTATGCATGGCCTAGCTCAGCTGTGCAGTACATCAGGAACTACATAACAACAGAGGCTGCTGCGTTTGCGGAGAGTCCTGCAACGTGAGCTATGCATTACAATTGAGCAAGATGCTATTGCCTCGACTGCTTTGCATTACAATTGAGCAAGATGCTACTGCCTCAATTGCTCTGAACAGAGAGGCCCCATTGCACGAACATGAAGCCCTGATACAATACTTTACTTTTTATTCCACACTCTAATTCTTGACCTCATTCTATTGCATGAATTCACCTCAATGACCTCTATTCTGATCAGAGGGAAACCACTTTCTTTCTCAACAGGTATTTCATAACACCCAGCATTACCACTTCAAGCTACGGGCAGCCCCCAGTACCCGGAGATCCACTTTCCCCCATTTCCACACTAAGATCCACACTTCTATCCACAAACCCTATGGCAGCAGCCATGTCCTCCATCATGCCCACATCTGGAGCTGCAGAGAAGGTACGTCGTGTAAGAGTCCCAAGGTGTATGAAGGCCATAGTCATCTAGAAGGTAGAGTCCTACTCACATGGGCTGACCTGATCAGCGAGTCTCAATCAGGAATATGGTTTGAATCCAGAGGCCCAATGTCATGACATTTATGTATCTAATAAACGTGTGTTCAAATGTGACCAATCTCTCTTGAGAACTTAAATATCACAATCCATGTCCTATCCTGATATTTTTCATCATGTATCAACTCTATGGAGAGTCAGTCAATTGCACCAAAATTAAAGATTTTTCCAAGTTAAATTCAAGATTTTTTCTTCAGCTAACATTTGTGCTGGAGCATGCAGCTGTCTGTCAACCCAGTCCGTGCTGAGGAGCTGTCTGAGCAATATGCAGTAGAGCGTTCTGCTTATCTGGCTGGATCTTCCAATATATTTGCATTACTGCTGCTGAGGCTCCTGAGCAACCCTGCGCTGACTCAGAAGGCATTTGATGCATGTGATACAGATCGTGATGGCAGAGTGACCAATGAGCAGGTCTGACATAAGGCCTGTTGAATTAGGTCTCTGCTCAGACTTATTTACTGAAGGTGGCATTGTTGCATTTAGGACATGATAGCAGTAATAACAGGGATGGCCATGTGCCTACATGGTGCAGAACACTAGAAGGGTTTCGTGCTAAGGTATCGGCTTTCTTTGATGCAGATTGGCCAGGTTGCGAGCCTGGTGCTGGATGAAAGCAGTCCAGCTCCAGGAGGTGTCCCACCTCTTAGCAGTCAACTGCTGGAGTACCTCGTCGTGATGGTGGACCTCAAGAGAAGTAGACCTTTGAGCCAGGTGGAGCTGGTGGCTGAAATTAGAGAGTGCAAGGAGGCATATAAGAAGGTATGATTTGCTTCAAGGGTAAGGATAGTTGTAGGACATAATATTGTTGCGAGGGAATGTGAGCTTAGAGCAACAGGTACGTCTCTACTATGCTAATCTGCCCTAGCATGTTTCAGCGCGCTGAACCTCTGCTTGACCTGTCATTTGTGTCTAACGTTACGATGTCTGTTATGAGCTATGTTATTAGGTGAATATTAACAATAATTGCCTATGCATTTCCCATGCAGGCTGCCTCTATGCACAGACTCGTGTCATCTGGTGAAGGAAGGCCAGAGTTTGATCCTGACCTTGGAGGGGCAGAGCATGCTCTGTCAATCCTGGCAGCTATATTGGTGCATCCAACTGGATCCCAGGTGAATCATTTGCATAATTATTGCAAACATTTGCAATCAAGCACTGGAAGCGTGAACCCATTTTTCACATGGAAGGCCCATTTAACATAAGCGATACGTACCTTGCATGGCCCATGTACCTTTCATGGCTACGGGACCGATTATTTTGGACTACAATATATATTGATCTCACATTTGAATAGGCCTCTATTAGTTTGTCCGCATTCTCCTGAGTTTTTAGTAGGAAATCATTTCATGGCATGAATTTTTGTATACATTTTCCAGGGTTTAGCCCAGGCTTTTGCTGAGATGGACACTGACAAAAGCGGCTACCTTGACTCCTCAGAGCTCATCGCAGCTTTGAGATCCATTGCTCCAGATCTGATGGAGGCTGAGGTGAGCAGTGCATTATTCATACAAAGGCAGTCGTGATTACCTGTACATTCAACCTCATATGGTGCAGCATGCTAGGGGCAAAGTCAAATAGATAGCAGTCAACGTAGATTTATGATGAGTCTTCATATGTCAGCTCGTGATTCTGTCTATACATGATAATGTGGTGTGTCTGATGGTTTGCAGCTGCGAGTGTTGATCTCTTACTTGGAGCACTTTGCTGACACTGATGGGGATGGAAAGGTGTCAGCCTCAGAGCTGTGTACCAGCTTGGCTCCTTTTGTGCCAGGAGCGCCGGAGGAGGAGATCAAGAGAGAGGCCCAGGAGTACTATAAGGTGAGTCATGCTCACCACCCAGCTGGACCTGAAGGTGAGTCACACTTACCACGTAGCACACCAGCATGTTAAGGCCACCTTGCATGCACCATTATGAACACCAGTATGTTAAGGCCACCTTGCATGCACTATTATGAACACCAGCATGTTAAGGCCACCTTGCATGCACCATTATTAACACCAGCATGTTAAGGCCACCTTGCATGCACTATTATGAACACCAGCATGTTAAGGCCACCTTGCATTCACCATTATTAACACCAGCATGTTAAGGCCACCTTGCATGCACTATTATGAACACCAGCATATCAAGGTCACATTGCATGCACTATTATAAACACCAGCATGTTCAGGTCACATTGTATTCACCATTGTGAACACCAGCATGCACACTATCATAAAACGTTAAAACATGCAGAAAATCTAGCGCTGGCGTTGAAGAGTTCTGCTTGAACCCTGCTTAGAGTTGAAAGTGAGATATGACTCCCTCAATACTTCATTACTTCAGGACTCCAAGAAGTTCTTCCCTTTAGTGGACACCGCCATTGAGATGCAGCCTTCACTCTTGCATGCTCTCTTCATTCAACATGGGCTGGATTATAGAAAGCAGAGTGCAACGGCAGGATTGCCATCTGCACCAGCAGCACCAGAAGCAGGCAGCAGTGAACAGGCAGCATTAAGCAGAACAGAGGAGGTGCCTCCTAGTACCCCTGATGAGGGGCAGCTGGCATCTGCTGGCGGGCGTGATGGCAGTGTTAGAACTGCAGACCCTGTTATATGTGGGGAAAGTATCCCCAACATTGTCCTTGGGCTGCTGCCTGGCGTGACCATCAAGCCTGAGGACATGCAATACTTGCTTAACATGGTGTGTGAGTCATTACATCATGCCATGTTAATTGCAACCCACAAGTTCCTTCATGATCCAATGCTGTGATATCATGACACCATACATTGCATTCAATGTTGGTTTCCTCTAGACTACATTCACCATGAAGTATTGTATTATTGTCCACACAATCATAATTCATATTAATCATCATTTCTATGAGGTGGGCGCATATACAACTTTGCACCCAACTTTACCCCAGTAAAACTGCCATGCCATGCCATGCTATCGACTAGCTGCAGGTAACGAATTCATCGTGGATTACAGTACTTCTTGATGTCCTGTACTTCCTTTAATGCCTCCATGTGTTCGTTACAGGTTTTGCTTGATGTCAAAGATGGACATCCAATCTCAAGTGACGAGTTCCGCATAGCCATCAAGTCTGTATTGGAGGCTAATAAACGTGCAGCTGCAATGTACAGGTGCTTGGGTGCTAGGTCTTTGATAGCATTGTTAGTATGAGTAGGAGTTAGATGTGTTCAAGGGGAAAGACCACGACTGAATTTTATATGGGAATCTCTTGGATGCAAAAGAGCTCTGTTCTTTACTACTGCAGGATGGTGCAGTCCTGTATCCAAGATAGAGAGCCTGTAATTCTGGACCCTGACCTAGGAGGTCACGAGCTGGTCATGCACAAGCTTGCTCAAATTTATAGCGGGCCAGATAATGCAAAAGCGCAGCAAGCCTTCAATGCTGCTGACACCGATGGCAGTGGCTTCCTGGACTTCAGGGAGCTGTGCGCAGTACTCAAGGTGAGACATATGCATTATTGTACTCATTTCATTCAGAGGCACTGGCAATGCTTATACCCGATTTCACGTTCTAATTGTAAAGAATTGGCTTTCTCTAAAAAATTTGCTAAAGATTGAAGGCAGATATTGCTTGTAAATCGTACTCCTGCAGGCTGCACAACCTGATATGCAACCAGCAGAGATGAGGTTGCTGATAGCTTACATATCGGATTTTGCGGACACCCAGAATGACTTCAAAACAAGCTTTGAGGAACTTTCCTCAGTCCTACAGCCATTTGTATCTTAAGAGTAGTCGTAATGTCATAATTACAGAAAGTGTGGCCTACAGCGTTTGTTCTAAAACACTTGAGAAACGCTGTTCAAGATTTTATGTCTGTTCAAGATTTTATGTCACAGCGTATGAATGAACTGACGTATGACTGAACTTTATGAGTAGGAAAGGCACATATGTGTACCTCACTTTTGGGTCACCCGGGCATCTGATTACTTAGGCACTTGGCGCATTCTGCCTTCTTTTTCAACTTAACTTTCCTTTTCTGTTTCTTGATCTGAATCTTAATCTGGGCCTTATCTTCAGACTTGTACTCACCCTCAATCTAGTTCGGGTATCGGGTCTCCTGCTTCAGTCGATCTATCGATCATCGACTGTGGGCAACTTGGCTTATTAAGATACCGATTGAATCAGTTAGAAGGTCCCTAATTTTTAGAAGCCCTCCACAGACAGGTAATCAATAGATCTTAATAGGTGCAGTGTTAGACCGTGACATTGAGTTTAAGAAATACAGTAATAACAAGAAAACAATATAAAATCAGGAAGCTATCATCTGTATATCATTGCACACACATAAGCAACCAGGTGCAATATCTCAAAACTATGAGGAGGTCAGCATAAGTACAACCTGCCCCTAGTTGTCATATGCACCACACTAAGAGCAAGCGTTCTTCTACTTTAGAACAGTTATCACAAGAGTAATATGTTATCCCCTACTACTTATGGCTCAGGAGAAATCTCGCCCCACCCCCAACGTCATCCCACTTTGGGAGGAAGTAAAGCTAAGCATGCTGCAGGCCCCCCCACCTTTTTTCACACAAGATGCATGACCTTATGCCTCTTCCGTGACGTCTCCAACTTACTTTCAATACCCAGGTGATCAGCCCAAACATCAAGTACTGAGGAGAGCTCCTCTAAATACAAATGCACA
>BEGY01000144.1:0-63506 GCA_002335675.1 Chlamydomonas eustigma | reverse complement strand
TGGTCATCAAGTGGTCATCAAGTGGTCATCAAGTGGTCATCAGGTGGTCATCAAGTGGTCATCAGGTGGTCATCAAGTGGTCATCAAGTGGTCATCAAGTGGGCATAGTGAAGGAGAGTCTCAGGATTCAGAGAGTACAGAGGGAGGTTATCAGGAAATGGTACAGGTCAATGAGACCAGGAATGATGATCACATCATTGGACGAGCTCAACATGATACAATCACCATGCATGATATATCATTAAAAGGCGTTTTTACCTCCATCATCACATCCCCAGCGTTTAGGGACACTAAGGTCTCTGCCCCCCAGGAGACTGGATCATGCTCCAAGCCTAGGTCCAAGCCAAGAGCTGCTGACACTCCGGCTGGTAAGGAGGGTGTGTGTCTACGACCATCCGCACTGCCACCATGGGCAGCACTCACAGAGGATGCTCTGGGAAGTGCTTCTCCACCTCCCCTCCCTTCAGCATGGTTCCTGATTACTCGGAGGGTGACAGAAGCCACCGGTGGCCTCCGCTTCCCCTTGGACCCTGATGATGTACTGGCAGTACTGCCAGCAGCCACAGCAGCTACCACCTCCTTCCTGGGACAACATATGACTTCCCGAAGGGAGAGCAAAGTCTCTCTTTCACTAGAGATGCCGCTACATTCATTCCCATCAAGCTCAGAACCCTGCTTAGCAACTTGAGCAATCCACCAGGACCAGTACAAAACCATGTGCTGCTGAGTGCTGCTGACATTGGCTGTCGGCACTACATCTGCCCTCTCAGTTCCTACATTGCACTCCTTGGCAGAGGGCAGTACATCAAATACAGCCGAGGCAGGTTCATCCTGGCACCCAGTGACCCCTGATCCATGTATTCTACCAGGCGCTCCTCTCAGCCCTGGGCAGACATAATCATGCAGGGTCATCAAACACCTGCCCATGTTCCATCTAACAGCCTGAATAGCCCTCAGCAATATGTTGCGCTGACTTTGGACGTACGTTAAGGCAAGTTCTGCATGGTAGTTAAGGTCTGGAACAGGGTCAGCCTTGGCTGCGAGAGACGATGCAAACAATGGCACTCCATCGACTGGTAGTGATAACAGACGGCGTGCTTTCTGCTCTGAGACCATAGCATGGAGCTTGGACTCAAGCTGCCTCTGAAGAGAGGACAGCGCCTGCATTTCTTTTGAGGCTTGCATGACGTCAGCTTCACTTCCTTTGAAGCTTTGCATAGTGTCAGCTTTACTCCCTTGAAGATAATTAGGGGGCTGAATCAGACTTCCAGCTGAGGTGCATTCATAAGCGCCACTTGACACGTGGCCTCTAAACAACAAGCTGTTCACCACATCATGGAGGTGGGTGGTAGTTGCCATCCATGAGAGGACAACACCTCCCTCCTGTTCACATTGATGGACAGTCTTTGGTGCAACATGCATGGCGCTTTCTGGGGTGCTTCTCCATTCCTCAGGATGCTGTGTCCTGCCTCCTGTACTGCATGAGGACGACAGCTGTCAATCACGACTGTTGGCCCCTCTAACAACCTTGTAGATCCTGTAGATCTCACTCTGCTTCCAACCTCTTCTACACTGGTACCAGCAACTGCTGTTAGATCTAGGAGCTGAGCGTAAAGTGTGTACAGATCTTGAGTAGGCATTAGGCACAACCTCACACTCCTCAATAAGGCTGGAGGCAGGGGGTCCACAACAGTCAGTCTGTGATCACTCTTCAGCCCTAGCTCCATCATGGCAACTTCTCTTTGCAGCGCCTCCACCGCCTCCTGCTGCAAATCAGTACTCGATTGAATACCATCCGCCTCTGAAGGATGAATATGGGCCTTCGTGACTGTTGTTGTTGTGCCATTCAGCATGGCAGCTCGGGAAGCTGCCGCCGTGCCACTAGTGCTGCTTGATGGTGTGCTGCTTCTCTCAGCCAACCCACCTTGCCCACTGTCTGAGGCCCCCCCACTGCTGCGGCACTGAGTCACAGCTGGCGGACTGCTCTCCACATCTTCTACCCTTCCACACGGCACCAATATATCAGGACCTCGTGCCGCAGCTCCTGTATTGGTACTGCTGCCTGAAGTGTGAGTAACAGGCCAACGGGATTGGGCTATTGACACCTGGAAGTAATCAGCAGGGTTGTCATGGATGGTGAATCCATAGGCTAGTATGAACTCGTCATTGGTCTTGTTCCCATAGTTATTCTTCAGAACTGCGCCCTGAGAGCACAGATGTAGGTGTCACATTTTTACTGGTGTGATTTGTTTGAAAAGTACACTCACTCATTACTTAACTATCGGCCACTCAATTCAATCTTAGCTATAACTACATCTGTAACAGATAATGGCTGATCACAGCAGTCTAGCAGTGCTTGTGATCACAGCATACAGCATTATTGCGTAAAGCAGTACAAATGCTAAGTGCACGTAACCTTATAGTATGCAACAGAACATGTGATCATAGCATTTCTTACAGCAGTGCTTCTGTGGTTCAGTGAACACTCACAGCCTTGTGTTCACCCCATTACCACAGGAGACCTTAACACTCACAGCCTTGTGTTCACCCCATTACCACAGGAGACCTTAACACTCACAGCCTTGTGTTCACCCCATTACCACAGGAGACCTTAACACTCATAGGTACACGACAACCTTAGGGATAAACGTAGGGTTCGACATAATGCTTCCACGTCTGTGAGGAGTGTCATCCTACCTTGCTAAACGGAGTGACAGGGCAGAAATGAAAGTCATCCCTGCCCTCAGGACCGGTATGCCAAACCACCTCCACATCAGGGCTGTGGTCAATCATGTCCAGCACAGGGATCAGAGCCACAGCTGGGTCCTGATGCAACAATGCTGTCCTGCTGCAGGAGTAAGGTGAAGGTTCAGCAGCTGCCATGCATCCTTCAAGCCTGTGTACTGTGAAGGAGCGAGACCATACAGTGGAGCGGGCCCAACGCGCAGCTTCCACTGTGAAGGCCCATCCATTACGGTACTTGGACAGAGGCGTCAATGATGTAGTAGGATTCAAAGACCTGTTCAGTTCCAAGGGATATCTGTGTTGCTGCTCTTGTGCAGTATTCAGTCAGTAAAGAGCATCTTTATAGACAAGATATGATCCCTTCATCAATGCTCAAGTGTATTGGTTTCTGGAGAGAAGTGTCATGCTTTGAAGTGTGAAATCCATGCTGTTCAGTGGTCCCTTGTGCTTTTGAGAGCAACAGCCATGAAGGGCCATTAAACAGGCAACAGCCATGCAGGGCCATCAAAGAGGCAACAGCCATGCAGGGCCATTAAAGAGGCAGCAGCTACTTAATCAAGCTTCTAAGCTCCTCCATTACCTGTACTGTTCTTCAAGCATCGTCATCCAGGAAGCAAGCTGCTGGAGTCCAGGGAGGTAATCCTCGATAGCCTTCTCCAGTCGGGTACCCGTCACAAGCTGCCGCTCTGTGAGGGTCCACCAGAATGGATCATCTGAAAGGTGAAGTGCAATAAACAGTTTTTACAGGATTAGAGAAGCAGCAAAGCGATGGTGCATGTACAGGAATGACAAACATGATGTTACTAACTCTATCATTTCCTCTTTTGCTGTTCAGACGAGCTCGTTATTACTCCATGTATGATACAGGTATGATCAGTACTCCCTGAATGTAGAGAGGTGTCCTTTGATTGATGATCCACTCTGGATTCTACTTGCCATATGTTTCAGGCAGGATGTTGATGTAGGGAGCCCAATGTGATAAGGAGCCTTTGCATCGCTCCAAGATCAACAGCATGCACAAGATTTGCCGCTTGTCATGTACCAGGCTAACCTCATGCTGGAGCAGTGTCCTGAAATTTTAAAAGAATTCTTGTGACGCAAATAATGTTGAATGGTACTCTATTTACAGGTTGAATCCGTCCTGATGAGCTCTGTCTCAAATATTTAGTTTATGTCACAGTTTCCCATGTGACTCACTGAAAAGCCACTCCAAATTCTGGACACTTGATTGCTTGGCCATGATGCATCAGTAACGACTGTGGGAGAGAAATCAGTACTTCTGCAGGGAACGTTATTGGTCACCACATCAGTTGGTAGGTACATTCGTAACCTGTCAATTTTGTTCCTTACCTTTACCATCAATACCATTGGTAGCAATGTATTCGCGCTGATTTGATTCCGAAATACGTAGTTTCGGAAATTTTCCTCCCTACGGCACATAACGGCGAGCTTCATATAATAAAATCTCAGATTTCAATAGTACTGAAAACCTGAGATTTAGCCCAGCGAAGTAGGTCCTGCATCACTTAGGTATGGCGAAAGCGTCAAATAAATATCAATATATTTTGTTATCAGCGGACATATGTATTACATTGAATATTTATGACGTATATCGAAAGCAGTCCTCACTTGATCTTGCACTACTCTGCCGTACATCGCAGTCCTCCTCAGACATGAGGATCATCGCCTAAGGAACTGTGCCAGTTTTCAAGTCATGATCTTCAATCATATTTATTCTAAATGCTACACTAGAAGCTGCTCTGAGGTGTTGACCCAAGGTGCTCATGTTGTAATTTGTCGCATATTTACTACTCTTAAATCTCAATATGACATGGCATGTAAATTCTTAGGTGCGCATGGGTCGTATGAGACTTGCACAGCTGGACTCTTAAGAATGGCTTCAACTTCAGCTGTGGATTGGGATTGGTCATATGTGCTTGGTAAAAAGAAAGGCCGTAAACCAGCAATTAAAAGACCTCAGCGGCATCAATGGCTGTTCTGCAATCCCAAATATGATGCTCATGCTCCCCTCCCCTCAAAAATCCTTCCTCCCCATGCTCCTCCTAGCGCTGCTGATGTAGATGACAGGAGACTTTTTAGAGCTTCCCTGGGACAAAGATTCAGTGAAAAAAGCAGAAAAGGCTTCATTAGATTTTTGAAGTTGCGAGAGGTCGACTGGAGGGAGGCATTCCAGAAAGGCCTAGCTGAACATGTAGCAGAACACAAAAAGGCTCAGAAGATGATGGCTGAACAACTACGCCAGAGGGCATGGAAAGAATATAGGGACAGTCTTTTCCAGAAGGCCTTACATCAGCCTCAACAATAGCTGAATTATTTGATTTTAGTTTTTTTGGTAGAGATTCTGCTCATGTTGCTTATCATCATTGTTTTGAAGCTTTTGTCTGCATGTTTCTCAATGGAATTTGCAGCGATAACAGTGTTTTTTCATAAAACTTTTTCATGTGGATTGTGTCTCTCGTCTTTTCAGTGCCCGGGCTCATGTTAGAGATTGATAAATGCAGCCCGTAACCCTCATTTATTATGTAAATCCTTATCCCAAAATTTGCAAACTGTAGCAAGTCTCTCCCAATTACCATGCTTATCAAGGACTTCTAAATAACATTTAAATCAATATGTGCAAGGAATAACAGCATATTTGAATTTTAGCAAACACCATTTCATCATCTCAAACTCATGTCTCTCAAGTTAAAATTAGGTTCAAATAGATGTCCAGTCATTCTCAAGTCACTTGGAAGAAGGAGAAGACTAACGTGCTTGGCGGACATTTGCATGTTGGTACAAAGCTAGAAAAAAGCAACTCTATCAACTCTCTCATCCTGCCAACTGCGGAAATTGTTACTATAGTTTTCTAAAGGATTATTCAATTTAGGGAGCATCAACCAAGAGGCAAGAATACATGACTGCAGGCAACAATACCTTTTTGCATCTAGTTTTGCATTTATTTATTGATACATCTCACATCGTTTTTGCAAGAAACCTAAAATGGGGCATATAACCACCGCACTCTTTTCAGGTAACATTACCCGGCAAAACCATTTCATTCATCTTTAAAAGTCATTGACATCAGATATTGCATGCGCTTTCATCAGACCTAGATGTGATGAACCATGAATGCGACTCAAAGTCACAGCTAGACCTCCACCAGCAGCAGACAACACCCAGAGCATCATGTTTGCATACACTGAAAGAGAAATCGTTTTCGAATGACGACAGGTTGATTGCATCTGGCTTTTCTTCTTCTCTACGCGGTTCTCCTTGAGTCATTACTGGCCGAGCAATGATTGGAGTGATATCAACCCCATCAGCATTGCACATTTCGAGTTCCTCTAGCTCTTGAAGCAACTCTGTCAAATCCAGTAGTGAAAGTTCACTGCAAGCACAATCGTCATCAGACTGCGCTGTCGTCTTCATACTGCAGTCGAAGTTTCCAAGAAGGGTTGTCGCTACTTTCGGGTGCTTTGCGGCATCCACATCATTTTTAAGACATTCTGTCTGAGTCTGATTTCTTCCCCTCTACAGATTAGTAAGAAAATTGAGAGTGAGTGGCTCGTGACGATTCAAAAAGGAACTAGACATGGTGGACTGACCTTCACTGGAGGCAGCTCAAATGATTCAGGTGACCTTTTAGTGAGGTATCCAGGCATATGAACTTTAATACGAAAGAAAGGTATATACGATGTCAACTTTGTCCGCTGAAACGCTACCAGTTGTATAATCTCTAAACAGATATATTATGATTGTATTGCTATACTACTTGCAGGACCACTTGTTCGTCTGATGATGCGTAAGAAATCAGAGATTGCGTGTTGCAGCCACAAACGAGACTGTAAAATGAGAAAGCTGTTGCAAGCAGACGACGTTAGCTGTAATTATTTGCACTTATTTGTTTTGGGTAGGAAAGTGAGCAGCTTTTCAGTCTCTAGAAAATGTACGGCACCGCAACGAAAGCACCTGCACGTTCTTACCTTGAAGTCATCCTGTGATTGCAGTGAGTCTTGTCTGCCTTTATTATGTTTATTATAATTTATGGACTTTACAGCTTTATAACATGCGTGATCATTTTGAGCATCATAACATGCTTTCAGACCAAAGAGGCACTGCGCATCCCTGGACTTCCTTTGCTGGGAAATGTGGTGGCTTTGGGAAAGTATGGTGTAGCATACATTAGCAAATGCCGGAGTAAAGTAAGATTGCATTCTTTGCTCATGTTCACAATTTCTGTCTACATCTGAGTTGACATCATTATCAATAGTTAAAAATTATCCTGGTTGCAATCAGGTCTGCAAGAATTATACCATTAAAATAGACATTCATATATCCGCAATGATGCGCTGCTCCATGCAGTTTGGAGACTCATTCACACTGAGCCTTTGCGGACAGCGTATGACTTTCCTGTTTGACCCAGCAATGATTGATGCTTTTTTTAAATCACCAGACTCAGAAATCACCTTCAGACCTGCTGTGGAGCAATTCACACAGAGAGTTTTCGGGCTGCCAAGCAAAGAATTCTTTCCAAAGCATGCCCACATTCTTCGCGACTTGAGGCATCTGCTGGTGCCTAGTGAGCTACTGGGGCATGCCATGAAGCTTACTTCCAAGTTCAATTTTTTGAGGGTTTCTCTGTTCCTCTGTGATGGACAGGTAGGTGCAGGAAGGCGAAAGGACACGTAGAAGAGAAAAGTGCACTAGTTTGGCAGGTCCTACATGTCTGGAAAGTAGGCTTAACACCTAATTTAAGCACAAATGTGGAAATCTGAACCAGGTGGAGCTCTTTTCTGCAGTGCGTAGCTTGGTGTTCAGGTCAGCTGTGGCAGTCCTCTTTGGTGACTCTCTGTTAAGCATTCCTGATGGAGGAGCGGAAGAGCTAGAACACACTTTCTTTGCATTTGAGGAGGGATTTGAGGTAATATGTGTGAACCCTTTTTGATGTCGTAATGGTGCCAGGCTTGCATGTTAGTACCTTTTGATGAGATGCGGCAGGCTGCCAAGCTAATTCAGTAAATGCCTGACATCAAGTCCTCTGTGAGGCACTAGAGTTGCCTTACATCAAGTCCTCTGTGAGGCACTAGAGTTGCCTTACATCAAGTCCTCTGTGAGGTACTAGAGTTGCCTTACATCAAGTCCTCTGTGAGGCACTAGAGTTGCCTTACATCAAGTCCTCTGTGAGGCACTAGAGTTGCCTTACATCAAGTCCTCTGTGAGGCACTAAAGTTGCCTTACATCAAGTCCTCTGTGAGGCACTAGAGTTGCCTTACATCAAGTCCTCTGTGAGGCACTAGAGTTGCCTTACATCAAGTCCTCTGTGAGGTACTAGAGTTGCCTTACATGACTTGAAAGCGTCTGAAAGTGGTTAAGACCCTTCTTCACATCTAAAATCAAGGTGCTGATTAAATGCTTGCGTGCTTTCCTCGTTTCTAGCTTGCAGCCTCGCCCATCCCCCATATGTTCCAGCCAGGCTTCTGTACCTCAAGGCAGAAGCTCCTAACATGGTTGGAAGCTGCTTGCAAAGACCCTGCCTTCAGGGAGACGACTTGTGGGAAGCTTGTGGAGATGTGAGGAGGCATGCATGCAGGCTATTACCATATTCAACATCCGCTGTTGCATTCTCCCTCTATGACGTGTCTACATGGTCATGTTTAGTTAACTCATAGACATCTAAGAGTTCCTCTTTTCTGTTTGACTACCATATGTAAAAATATGCCATTTAATCTTTTGTGTCATTCTCCTCACAGGTCTGGTCTCAGGTCTACTCTGGTACCCCATATGCTTCTGGCTGTGCTGTGGGCCTCCCAGGCAAACACTGTACCAGCCACGTTCTGGTCACTCGCAATGCTCATGTTACCAGAGAACAAAGATTATGCAGAAACTGTGTTATCAGATGTTGATGACATTGTGATGAAGAGGGGGGATTCAAATAATGTGGTCTTAGCTGCATCAACAAAGCCTTGCTCTGAATCTAGTATGGAATCTTCTGACAGACTAAGTATGGAGCCAGTGTTGAAGGATGAACAGCTGTCAGCAATCGCAAAGGCATCTTTTCAACTTGCAACAGATAGGAGATCTTTAATCAGTAGATGTGTTGCTGAAGCCATCAGACTACGGGTTCACAGCATTGACCTGCGGATGGCAGCTCAGGATATCACACTCATTTCTAGCTCTGGAAGCAAGGCAAGTATAACAAGTACTCAGGTCCAAAACTTGCGGCCTGCCTCTACTCTGCCTACATGTAAAATTGACCTGAAGGCTGTTTCGTTGGTGCTTGGCTCTTTTCTTCTTACAACAAAGAGGACGTAATTGAATCAAAGTGGCAACATGTGAAATGTTCTTTATTCTCTTTAATTACAACATTCTGCCTTGTATCACGTCAGGTGTCTTTGCCAAAAGGACGCTTGATGGCCATATGTCCATTTGAGACGCATCACTGTTCTGACCTGTTTCCCCCTGAGGCCTTCAGATTCAACCCCAACCGGCAGCACCTGGTTTTGGGAGATGGCACGGCAGTACCACCGAGCTTGTCTGGCCTAGCATTTGGAGGAGGGCCGTACCGTTGTCCAGGGCGATTCTTTGCTGAGATGGAAGTTGCTCTCTTTGTTCAACTCATTTTGTGGCATGTAGATCTTACATTTACAAACGAAACTGCAGTTTTTAAGGAGGAGCCAGGTACTGAGCATCAGAACAATCAAAGTACAGTGCTACCCACAAATCTCACACATGGACGCCCTCAAGCAGGTTCAACTCTATCCAAAGTCTTGCATCTCCTCATTGGTGATGAAGCTGTGGTTTGGGGATTAGGTGTGTTTGATGTAGCAGCCAGTGAAACAGGCTCAAAGTTATTGCAGAGGTGGATCAACAGTGGAGATGAGGATGGGCTTCTGCCTCCCTGTAACTTGCAGCGCCTTGTTGGCATCAAAGTGCCCTCAGAGCCATGTTATGTGAGGGCGATGGTGAGGCATTCAAAATCGAGCCTGTGACTTATGGCTTATGTCCATGAGGTGCATGTAAACCCTAAGCCATTTAGTCTCTCTGCAAAATAGGTAATTGAACTATATTGTAATCTAGGAAGGAATTCCTGTTCCTTAGTATGAATACTTAATGCAATAAGGGCTACTGCTTCCTTGGGCAAAATTTCGAATTATGAAATTCGCTACATCAAATTACCAAGAAACCTCAATCGTTGGTTTTGTAGATTTCATTGCAAAGCACTCTGAACTTCAATCAATGGACACAAACATATAAGCATTAGAAGCTAAATCGTATTATGTCTGTTGCAAATAGGATTCATTATAATATCATTATGATTTCTTACTGAAGGAGCTTACACGATTTATTTTGAGGATGAGATCACACTGAGTCACACAGCTAAGGGATAGCAGCATCTTCAGGCGGCAGTGGCATCATGGCTCAGTCGTTTGTTTGACATTATTTAAAAGCGCTTTTTCAATATGCTGCTGTAAGCGGTCTGCAGTTGTCCTGGGTGGTGCACGAGGAAGAATCACCTATCCAACAAGGAGGGTCCCATCTTGTGGTTTTAATTGTAACGTGCACATGAGCTCACAATTAATCCAGATCTATAAAAATGCTCATGTGATGGTTATGTACGACCTCAAACACATTCCTGTATGCCCAAATGCCTATCACTGCAAGTTAAGACAGTCCCATGCATTTAGATATTGTCTCACCTCCTCAGTGCCATCCATTATCGCAAGGACTGGAACCTCCAGAGCATAAGCAGAATTCCATGCTTCATTCATCTGAATATCTCTGACCTATAGAAATATGTGTGACTCAGCACCATGTGATTCACACTTTCGCATCATTAGCCATAGTCCCAAAGTCTTAAGTGATGTACGGAACACAGAGAATCTGGCAGTAACACTCAGAGTGTGGAGATGGTGTTATTTGAGGGTTATTTATAGTGTAATAAAAACAATGTTACGATGATTTATTGTTGTTAATTGGAAGGTAACAAATTGACCATGATCTTTTACCCAGCATCTCATGCATCTCAATGCCATCATTACCTCGAGGACACAGTCTGATAATGCACATGGAGCAAATTGTGCCCTCAACAAGACCGCTTTCAATTTCTCCTGAACAATTCAGTGTAATGTGTCCCTTTCAAAAAGCATCAGTCCTGTCGTTCATGAAGTTTGAGAAACCAAACAAAATATGTACAAGAAGGTGATTTGATAGAGACTAACTTCCTACCTCTAGACCAGCACAGAGAGGGCAATCTTGTTTTGTGTACAAAAGTAGCCTCTTCTTCTCTAGGCAGGCAATTGGACTCAGTGTCTGTCTTGAACTAGCTTGGGTAAAAGCTGCATTGATTTTCAAAGAAGAGATACGCGATTGCAACATGCTCACCCTATACTCAGGGTGGTACTTTCAAGGAACTCAAGGTGTGTGACGGATCCGAAACTCTCAAACTTTTTTGACAAGCTTTTGCGCACCCTTCAGTCTCCACACTATTTTCAAAGTGTAGCAAGATGCAAGTATTAAGAAACTTGTCAGGAAATGTGAAAACCAATCGTGCAAATCGGAGTGCTCCTCACAGGTACTATCGATAAAAATTTGAAGTTTAGAATGTAGAATTACTCTAATTTGAATCATTGTCCATCGGCACCCCTCGGGACACCACGTGACATGCCTATCATTTGGGACATCAATGATCTTTCGACTTTGAGGTCATGCTCTGAATGAATTATATTATTTGCGCCTCAGGTGCCCATGTGCCTCTCGAAGAATTGTTCGGGTCATGGCATGTAAGTATTCTCGCATGAATTGACAAAGTTGACTACATAGCAAACCAGACTCTTCAATGCTCTCCATTTACTTGTGTTCTAGCTGAAGAGAATGGGACATCAATTAAACGCGCAACATATGCAGGTATGGACCTAGTATTCATGGTACTACAGTCGTGATAATCCTTCTGATGATTAAAGCTTTTCATACTTCATTGAATCTTTCAAGGAAGGTGTCTACATCATGAAAGTTTCTTTTTCACAACAGAACTAGAGAGCATGAAAGTGGACTTGAGTGCCTTTCCATCATGTCAGTTCTTTTCAGGTAAGATTCATTCTCTCTCAAAATGTACCTTACACTGCTTTGAACGAAGGGTTCAAATCAAGGTAGAGATTCAACCATAATCTGATAAGAGATGATGTATGCATTCACAGTTGATGCAATCGTTAGACCTTGGAGGCTTCCATTTGTTGTTTCAAAACTCGCAAGTTGTGGTATCAGGGGAATGACCACCCAGGATGTGAGGGGCGTTGGTATGCAAGGAGGTGAGCATGGTGGAGTTTATAAGACGACACTGAATAATATTTCAAGCCATTGTCTTGTCACTTTTTATTCCATTCTCTCAGCACATTGATGTCCTGCTGCTTTGTGTCTTCTACTTGCAGGTTTGCGAGAGCGCTACGCAGGGACTGAGTTTTCTGACACTGATCTAGTTTCAAAAGCAAAGATTAATGTGGTGGTAGCAAGGTATAGAAAAGGACTCTGTCTTTGAATATGCTCATCATGATGTATGTCTCTCTGTTTATCAATGAAATTGGGTAAATGAAATCGCTGAGAAAGAAAGCCACAACACTTTGCCGTCTGTGTATGTGGTGACTTTATTCTCCTTGTTTTGAGCAATGGGATCAGAAAATACTTTTTTTCTTGAAGGACTCAAGTTGAATTAGTGTCTCGGATTATTGCTGCTTCTGCATACACTGGAGAGATAGGCGATGGAAAGGTATGAGATCATGTGTGCTGAGCAAATGATGCATTGAGCAAGATACACTTTTATATTTTGTGAGCAATCTAGAGGCACACATCTATTATGTTGGGCATGATGATATGGCTCACTGCTTGACAAATGTTGCTCCCTCCTGTTTTACCTCCCCACTCTGCTCTTCTGCCTCAACAGATCTTCATCCATCCTGTTGCTGACGTTATTAGAATGTGAGTTCTTGTCTCTTTTAAATGCTTTCAATGAAATTGTCGTAGATAAGGGAATGATTTGTTAGTCTTGCACTGGAAACATATGTAGAAATTTGGTGTTATCAAGAGAACAAGATGAATAATTTCTTCCCTAAAAACTGATCCCTTCTAATCTCTTGACTGCAGTCGAACAGCAGAGACTGGGGCTGTTGCAGAACACATGGAGGGTGGCATGGAGGATATGAGGGCAAGTCCAGAGGATAAATGATGAAGATACGTCGTTCTTTTAAGCACCTTACATGCAGAAACAGCTATTAGGAAAGAGGACCATGCCAATTGCTTGCCAAGAAGCTAGGAGAGCACGATGTCCAAGTATTTTACATGTTTATAAATTATATCACAAAGGAGACAATTTGTTTTAGTACAAACTCAGCGGTCTGAACAACACTGTAGCGCAATACCTATCTAAAACAAGAATGACAAGATTCTGAAAGGAAAAAAAACGTTTTCTACAAAACAGAGAAGGAAATATGTTTGTAACGATATGATCAAGTTTAATTCCTAGCAGTCATGCTAAACGTATGGATTACAAATTATTGATGAAGAAACAATGTTGGAAGAGTTAATAGGCTAGAAGCTGCTGGAGTCTTTAACATTACTTCTGTCTCTTGCCAGGGGCTCCGGAAAACCTCCCGTAGTGGAGTCCAGATCATTGCTATTTCTGTCAAGGTACTCGGACAGCAGTTTCTTCACACCTTCATCTAAACCCTTCAACATGCTTTCTTGCCTCCCTGAGTGAATAATGAATAGTAGATAACAGAGTTGCAAACCATCTCACTCTGTGTCCCTGCACCAAACTGAGATCAATCCACACCTTAATCCTACATGTACTCAGCTTCCTATAACTCACTCCAGGTAGAGCTGACTCACATACCTTTCAATTGGTTCTCCAATTCTGACAATCGTGCCTCCAACATGTTGTTCATGCGCCTCTGGTCCAGATTGACCTCCTCCTGTCGTGCCAACCTAGTCCCCAACTCTTGGTTCTTGGCCTCCAGGCAGCGCGTCCTCTCTTCAGCCAACTGAGTCTGCTGATGTGTCCTGACCAGCTCTGCCTCAATGACCCTTATCCGCTCCTGCTGCTGAGATACAAAGTCCTTTGGGGATACATCAACTGTGGCTTCATGATGGAGCTCCTGCTAATGACCAAAAGGCATGTAGGGTAAGGGGCTGACCTCTAGGCACATGTGATGTGGTAGATGTGATACTTGATTTGCATAAGCAAAATATCACATATATACAATACATCCACATTAGTCACACATAAAAAAGATTTGTTGCAAAGGTGCTCGACATTTGTTGCCAAAAGGTTTAAGAGTATTTTCCAGCTGCCTTATCTTTCCCTGTCAAAACATCACAAACACGACAACATTGTGCCTTGATCCAGGACATGACTAATACCAGACAGAGCTGCTGACCTGCTGATGAAGGTCCTGTGCATCAGGATGGAAGAGATGCTCATGGATGCTGACTAAGGAGTGTGGCCCAGACTGCAGGTTTGAGGGAATGCCTGGCTCCTCCTTGTCCATCGAGCTGCTCCCTGGGGTACAGTTTTCTACATGGATGGCATCGCGTACAAATGAGGAGCATTAAGTTGTTCATTAGAATTACCAGAAGAAAAGCAGCATGCTGGAGGCAAGACATTATGTGATTGTCAATAATCCAGGCCTAGTGTGCAAGTGAACATTGAATTCCTCATTTAAGGGGCTAAAAGCAACACTGCAAAGCTTACCAGAGGCATGGGTGTCAGCCCCAGGCTCCCCTCCACCCTCATACATATTTCCAACAGGGCCCATGCTTGAAAGTAGCAGTTCCTCTTTCACACCTTCTGAAGAAACCCTTGTCCTCTTACTGCCCTTGTGCTTAAAGTCATGCCTGCACCCTGAGTTTATATCTGCACGATCACAGCTCTCTAAATCAGCACTTCTCTGACCTGCAGCCCGTGATGTGGAGGGCCCACTGCTGAGAGCGCTGTTAGAGGAGGCCTGCTGCCTGGAGGAGGTGCTGGACAGCTTCTCTTGCTCTGGTAAGAAGTACTCACAAGTCAGAGCTGCCAAACGATCCAAGCCAGAGGACGCTGATGCACCACATGCGCGAGTCTTTTCGTGAGAACAGGTAGTTGCTCCTGCTGGAAGGTCCACATTTGCTGCTCCCATCATGGGGGCAGGCTGAGGATCAGGGAGTGCTACAAAAGGAAGTGGGTGTGATGAGTGCATTAGCTGCTGCTGCCAAGCAGAGATATCCAACTGCCATGAGCTTGGAGACAAGCCAAAACCACCCAGACCGTTTGGCAAGCCCCCTAGCTGACCAAGGACTGAGTTAAGCGGAGCTGAGGCCTGGGGTACGTTTGTATTCATGGGTGCTGCTACAGGAAAGGGCAAATGTAAAGCAGAGAAACCTGGGACCTGACCTGGGACTAAATTTTGTAAGGCAGGGGCAGGCCAGGAGCCTTGCAGCTGAACAGGTCGATGAGAGAGTTCCTCCCCCTGACATTGCACTAGTGTTTGATTCGAGATGGTGGAAGGCTTCCTTCGCTGAATGGACTGTAGTAGATCTTTCCTGCCTCTCACAAAACATTCATTTGCAAACATCCACCTGTCCACAAAATTCAAAGCGTCAAAGCGCAGCTCTTGTAAGTCTATGTGCTGCTCAAGATAACCTAGCTATGAATCGGAAGCTGAAAAATCAGTGTTCCCACCTGTCTGGATCAATTTTCCGGAAGCCGTAAGTGTTGAGCTGGCGAACAAAACTGGACCAGCTGCAAGTACATTCGAGCCCATAAGAATTTTGCACCCAAGAAAAATCTGGTATTAAACCAAATCTACTTCAGGATTCCTTACTTCGAATGTTTGAAGTACTTTGGCAAAATTTCTTTTGCAAATTTTTCGGTGTCTGTCACAATAAAAGAAGTTCCAGTTGAGCACCACTTCACGCATTCCACATTGCCATTCTGGGATGCCTCCTCGACGATTTCCCATCTGATCCAAAAATAAAACAGCCTTTATTGCAAGCAAGAGATTTGGCAAAGTTCGAATAACACATACGTCTTCTGGAGAAACGGAGGGATGCCTGCTGTCAAATGACTGGAAACCTCTTTATCTTGTGTAGGCATACACCTTTGAAACTGATTAGATGATATTTTTTGATATTTTCATTCTAGAACCTTCTCCTTAGTTTCTTGCTATGACGCAATCCAAACCACATTGTGGTTTTCTCATTTCCCGAGCTGAAGTCACGTTTGCACTGTTTACACTGTTTACTCGAATCATATCAAATGATAGAAATGCAGCGTGTGGGAATTCTCGATATCATCATCGTACAAGCAGATGACACGTCACGCAAGCAGGAACTGTAAAAGTAACACCATCGTATAAGTGCCTTGAAGTAATGAGGCTGTGCTATATATCACCACTGGTCTGAACAAATTTTTGCCAAACTCCATGGCCTAGGAAACATGTGTTGATGTTGACTCTTTTACTCTCAAGCCCTGCCAGCAGACCTGTAAAGCCAACATTGTCTTCCAGACGCACTCTGGTGTCATCTGAAAGCCTCGAGGTGTCTGGAAATGCATCCGTCCACTTATTAGGACCCCACACCAATGCGCCCTTTACCAAGTCTAGACGTGGGTTGGCAATGCTGGGGAAGAATCCAGAATCCTGCATAAATTACACAGTTAAATTTCTTCAAGGTGCTGAAGGTGAGCCATGAATGCCTTGTACATCATGTTGAACATTTTATCACATCACATGAGACATCCTTTACTGGAAGGTAAACAATATTTCTTTCAAGATTCCCAGGTACAATCCATTCATTGATTGGTGCTAATACATTAACTCCAATACGATGGATGCATGCATTTCATGATGAATATAATATACCATATTAATTCTGCACAAAGTGCACACAGGGCAGGATAGCTTGCTTTATGGACGCACCCATGAACATAGAATGTCCAAGCTCTGGTTACTCTGGTTAGAAGAAGGTCCGGCAGGAGGGCAGGAGGATGCCATCTGTTGAACAATGGTAGGTGCATCATCTCCATACCCTACCACAAAGCTGTTCACACCTTGATTCCCACCCAGCATATATGTGGCCTGACCCAGGCTCCAGCATTCAAGCTGAGTGGACTGCTGAGTACTCAGTTGGTCTGAGGAAGGGTTTAAAGTTGACACATCAGAGAGTGCTCTGAATTCTAACAAGATTTTTCAGTCAGGTTCAGTTTACTTCAAAACCTTTGCATGTACCATACCCTGCTCAGTTGATGTTGATGCAGGCCTTACAATTCTGCTATGGAAAAACTTGAGAGACAAGTAGAACAAAGGTCTCAAAAGATAATATTACAATGTTGCTGTCACCTATGCAGCACTTACCAGAGTAAATTAAGCTGATAAAGGCTGTCGTAGCTGAGTTGGGGAGAGAGGGGGCTGAGCTGAATGCCAAGTTCTTAGGGGTGTACTGCACCTGTCATCCATGGAATCTCTCAAGATTGTTCAATATGCATCTAGTAACCTGAACATATATCTTTGCATCAAAAGTTTTTTTACATGCAAGCAAGGTAGCCCAACTCATACTACTTACAGGAAATAGGCCACAGGCCACATCAAAGCGATCAATGTAACCTGCAGTAGGTGCAGCAGCAGAGTTTAAGGCTGGAGGCTATGATACACAGCGATGATGTTCCGCCACTACATTCAGTGCTCTCTGTTCTATGATGGTTTTAAGGGTTTGAGATTTAATGCACCCTTACCATTGCAATCATCATCAATTCCGTCAAAGCAGTCCTCCTCATAAGGCGCCTTGGGGTAGCAATCAGGTATCACCAAGTAGGTCACTCCTGTTTGAGGATCTGTGAAATTCTGTAGTTTAGGATTGGATGGGTTGTACTTAGAGCTGGTTTGCATGGGTGGGATGACGTAGTCAGGAGAGGACACTGACCCTCCATACACCCAAGCACCCAGGAGGATGGACAAGCGCTGATGGTACTGACCTGATAGGACATCCATCAGGAAGATATTAAACTCATAAAGCTCAAGACATGGGGCATCCTCTAACTCTGTCTAATCAATATCAGCTCCTGATGAATGCAATCTGCAGCTTGATCGCAAGTTCCCTCGACATGATGCATTTTCTGCCTGATTCTGTTATTTAGGCCAACATTGCATGGTTATTCTCATATTTGGTGTATCCTGCAGCATATATTTCTCCCTCTCTACATGGACTTGGCGCCGCAGATCATTCATCATCAGAACTCACTGTCCCCTGTCAGCTCTGCCAGCATCACATTTGTCAGCCAGGCCACGTTGTTCCAGCTTGAAACATAGTAATCACGATCATTGTACAAGGTATATTCATTGATGTCCTCCTGTTGAAGCAGAGTATGATACCTCATCCTCACAAAGCAATACAACATCATACAATTCATACCAAACATTTTACTGCAGCAGTACAAAAAACCAAGATGCAGCCAATCTAAGCGGTCTCAGGGGCTGTACAAGCTTTTGTAGAGCTGCTCTCTCAAGGTCAGAAACATGTTATCATGAATAGATACGCTGTTTATCTCACCAAGTAGTGGCGACCAAGGTAGCGTTGTGCTTGCCCTAGGTATGTAGGGTTTCCTGTGGCCATGTACAGCCATGCTCCTCCCCATGCCATGTCATCAAAGACACTGGTTGAATTATATAGTGGCACCTCCACAATCTCAGACAACTGTTTTTCAGAAGACGCAAGTGCTGATCTTATCTATTTTATGATGTAGATCATGTGTGAACTCACAAATAACATGTCTCAAAACCTCATTGACACAAAACCATTTTTTAAAAGCGACATTTAAGAAACACATTTTTATGGTGATGTTGACACATGCATTTGAGGCTCGCCTGTTGAACCAGGCAGCTACCGTCAGAGCATGTTTGAGCCTGGCTGAAGATAGGTATGGTCCAAGGCTGGACATCAGATGTCATTGATGCTTGAAGCAAGGAACGGCGATGTGATGGGTTGCCAGTAGTAGAGCATACACCAGTAGGGGTTACCTACACCATTGAGGCGTGTGAGGAGGTAAGAAGCTGGAAAAACTGGTTTCCTGCTTGATGAACTGTTACACACCGCAATACATTTCATGAAATATTTAACGCACCATTAGGCGGCAGGTATTAGAGTATATTAGAGTATGTACATAAAACCTACCACAAAGCCACTGGGATTGGCTGAAATCCCAGATGAGGTGATAATCAGTTCCATCAGCCGATTACAACATCCCAGAGAAGTTCCATATGAGGTTTCCACTCCAAAGGTGCTGCAACCAGTACCGTTCATCTTCAAGCATGTACCCAAGCTTACGCTGGGGACCCAGCACTGAAGGACAAAGATAATGAAAGGCACAGTCGTTATGGTGTAGCAAAAGGCAATGTTGCGTACATCTATCATATCAACATGTTGACTTAGGTGCCAAAGACTCATAGGCTCAGGCATGGTTCATGGTGCTCAATAAAATCTTGACAGATTGAAGAAAAGCTTTGACTGTCACACTCACCTGCTTGAAGGAACTGTCCAGCCCTGCCTTGGAACAAACACCAACACCTGCCTTAGCACCATCTGGCACAATGGCTCCACTCAGGACTAAGGACTCACACTGAATGTCAGAGGTGTCAGGAGCACCATTTAAACAAAGAGACAATGACACTGAGCAGCAGTTTGTCAGGAACAAAACATTTAAACAAATAGGAAATGTCAAAATGCAGATCACACAAATATGATGTAGGTAGACTCCATGCGGCTAAATCAACTTATTGTACTTTATCAAATCTGAGGTCTCCTTGGTGACGTAGCCTACAATACCAACACTCACACAGGACAGTGAGTCCGGGTAAACCAGCAATTCTTTACCGGTACAACCTTGCCCAGTCATGGGATCTATCTGGCGCTGGAAGCAAGTCCTGCTCATATTGGGAGGATCAAAGGTGGGCACAGGACAACTTGCTTCGACGACATCTCAACAGTGTAAGTAGTGTCATTGACAAGGGATGGATAATGTTCAGATTTGGGGGAAACTCTGTGGCACTGGAAGTTTTAAGTAAAGGACTCATAAAACTGAGCACCAACCTTCCAGGGATTTCAGCTACAAAGCAACTCCGCCATAGGGCACCTACCTTTCAGAACTGTCAGCTACAAAACAACTCCACTGCCCCTGAGGTACAGCGCAAAGGCCCTGAGGGGCAACTGAGGTCACATTAGGGTTGTAGAGAGTGTTACAGCAATCGAGGCGTCCTGTGTACACCTGTATTTGATGGTGTAGGAGAGAAAGAGAGGGGTGATGGCAGCAACAGCAGCAGTAACAGCAATAACATTGACTTATAAGAGCAAGTCTAAACTAGAAGAATATGCTAGAAGCCATCCTTTCAATTCTAATGACACGAAAGCATATGCTGCAAGACGCTCATCATCTCGGCATCAAGCACAGTAATGAGTTTCTTTAGATTCTAGCAATTTCTTTGTTTCTTTTGTTTCTACTTGTGATCTCACATCTTTATTTACGGACAGTTGATCCACACAATCTTGAAGGGTGTACCCAATGCGGCAAGTCTTAGTGATCCACTCAATGTAGAAGCACTCTGGGTTAGCATCGGTGCTAGATGCATTCGTCACAATGAATGGCTTTGTGACCACCTAGAGGATTGATGAAGAAAGGGCACCGATCACAATCTGTCAAAGTTAAAACTATCCATGCTAAGAGGTGAGGACATTGGCTGGTGAAGCTTCTAAAAGGGTACTCCTGTTGACAGCTAGCAGTCACTGGATTGTACACTTCTGCACTTGTTAGGGGTCTGCAACATGCTTCATGAAAGGCTTGGTAGAAGTATGGATTCAAAGAATAGAACCAGCGGCTACATGCTGTGAGACTTGAGATGACCTACCTGATTTGTAACAGAGACATTGGCGGTGCAAGGAACAAAAGCACAGTAGCTCTGAGGGCTGGTGTCCTGGCTGGTGGCAAAGCGGTACACCTGCTGAGCCTTGTTTATGGCTGCCTGACTGAATGTGGGGTCCCTACTTTGAAATACAAGGCCAACAGCTGCCAAGGCAGCAGAAGCACCTGCAACAGTACAATCAACCAGGCGAGAGAATGTAACAGATACAAACATGATGGTCCAACAGGTTGAAGATGTACTCAAAGGCTTGAATGACAAGCTTGGATGCATCCAAAAGTGTGATACACATAATTCATGCTCATCTAGCTTAGCACCTCTCTGTAGAGCATTCATAACCTAAGAGATAAAGTCATAAACTGAGATCAAGATCCACACCATGCTCCTCATCCTTACTTGATAATAGATCTGCTCCCACGCTGTCCCCTGTGAGAATCCATACCAATCGTTGCGCACTGCCCGTCAGCTGAGGATCCTGCGTTGGGCTGGTCCACACTTTGCCTTGCCTGACTGGGTCATACCCAGGGTTGCTTAGGGTCAGGTAGTCAGCTGAGCACGGATTGAGAGGATATCATGTTTCTTCATCAAATATGTGGATCAGAAGTTGTGTGTGTGAGAATCTAAGTACTCAAAACATTTCTAGACTTCTATCCATAATCCACGAGCATCAACAGCTTTAGTAATCTGTGTTGGCAGAAAGGAGTAGAGCTGCAGGTAAAGAGCACTAGCTCTCTGGCCATGGTAAGCCCTTGAGGCAGTCCTTGTTTAACATGCTTACCTCCATTACCCACTTGGGCCACGTATAAAGGGTTACTCAAGCTACCAGGATTTATGTCACACTTAATGAGGTAAGAGGCTCCTGCCCTACAGAATGAATCATGAAACATCCATCCAAAGCTCTTTTCCTCTTTTGGCAATTACCTTATGAACTCAAGCATTAAGTCATAAAGCATTATTTTTGCTTTTAATTCACCTCAACCCCATAAATTAGAGCCTCACCTCAATGTATCTAGCAGTGGCTGCTCTCTGCCATTAAATGCCTGAGGGAACTTGAGCAATGCCCATGACAACATGGTGAGTGAGTAGGACAGGGGCATGCCATACTTTACATTGTCAGATGTCAAAAGGCCACCCGACAAGTTTGCTGAGGATCCCAATGTCTGAACAACACATGTTTCCAATCAGTGGAAGGAGTGAGAAGGATGAGTATCATTCTTTGTGATCATGTTTCAGTACCAACAGTATGCAAAGAGAGAGTAGAGCAAAGAGAACAAGATATTTTGGTACTCAGCTGACAAGCAGATTTGACTAGCATTATGAGAAACCTTTTACTGTCGCCTCACATTGATTGGGGTAGCCTCAAGGCCTGAAACGAACACATAATTCATGTTGGTGTCTTGAACAATGGAGTTAGGATAAAGGTTGTTGATGGCAAGCCCCAGTGCGTCGGAAGGTGAAACAACAGTAGGGATGATCATCCAAGCAAAAATCATGCTCCCAAACAAAATGCAGTTGGAGAATATGCACAACCACTTTGCTGCCAAGCTGCAATAGTGATAAGGAGAGGCACAATCATGTGAAAAATGAGATGACTGATCTGCCAGGATACCCAACTATGAGTGTGGTCTTCAACTGTCTTATTGTATTGAAGTAGTTGTGACAGATCAAAGCAGCGGGCGCAATCCACTTGCATCAGTGAGAAATAAAGAGTATAAAAATGCAATTATACCTGAATGAGCGACCACTGCTGGCAATGTAGTGCAGGAAGAGGTAGGGAGGGACTGCATTATAAAAGGCCCAGACTGTGGCAATGACCAGGAAAGGAGAACCTCCTATGGGTGAGTTGAGGACAAAGCTGATGGCAACTGTCCCTGAACCAGCAGCACTGGAGCTGACTAACTGCCACACACCCAGGCAGCCTAATAGGAAGGAGAGGAAAGGTCGCTATTGGTCTTAATCTAATCATTTTGATCATACTACTGCAGGTTGTGAATTAGGACAAAATAACAAGACCCTCCAGATTTACACTGGTTAGAAGCAACTCTCCAGCATCCGTGGATATGAGCATGCTTAAAAGCATGCCAGCCAGGAACAAGCATGCAGTCTATCTCGAGACTGCCACCATGCACCATCTCGCAGTAAGGTATTAAATGACACGAACAATACTTGCCAGTGATGATGCAGAATAAAAACATGGACAACAGGGCCACAGGATCCATCATCTCCCCAAAATTGTGCATGTGCTGAGGCCTGAGGGCCAGGAACAATGCCTTCACTCTGAGGTAGCAGGCATTGAACACAGAGCGAACCCAGGATGATGAAGATGATGATGAAACAGGGTCTCTCATGTAAGCAGGAGAGTGCTGTTGGCTCTCTCCAAACTTGTGTTGACCAGGAGTGCTGTTACCACTGTAGTCCATGCTTGTGGGTGTGGGCATGATGGACAATGCCACAGCATCCGAGGCCGGAGAACCACGGGGAGCGTAATCCGCCGCAAGGCCTTTCCTCCCAAGACGGCTGCTAGCTACACCTTGACTCGTGCGCGCTGTGAAGCCACAACAGAATACGGACAAATAAAGAGTAGATCAGAATAAAGAAGGTTCCTTTATCCAGTGTTGAATTTGGAGACAAAACTCTATGATCAGCAGGTTTAATTTTACTTTATAATGGAGCGGAAGTCTGCATATCTGCATTCATGGAGAAAATGCTGCTTTTGAAAGAGAATGCATCATGATGACTGGACAGTGTATTGGTCACCTCTGAGTCCAGATACATGGATGGGGGAGCCAGGACCAATATAATCCCCGCCTCGTGACATTCTCGTCTGCTGCCCTCCTTTTGTCATCACTGGAGAAAGAAGCATCATGTCTCGTGAAACATGATGGTTGCTACTGCCCCAGGACTTGGGCGAGGAGATACGAGATGAGTCCTCGGAAGAGGGTGGGTGCTGACCATCCAGGATGCTCTGATGATGCGCACCCTCCTCTCCAGTAGACAATGATTTCATGGACCTGAGGGAGTCTTGGAGTTGAAGCACTCCTTGCTGAGATGCCACATCATGAGGTGCACCAGTAGAAGGGTAAGGTGTGGTAGCACCCTTGGTGACCCTGGAAGTGTGGCCCTTTTCTAGTGTTGTAGGCGCACTACTTTGTAGAGGCTGCAGCTCTGATGGCATATTGCTCTGGCTGTAGCGTTGCAGGCTCAGTTTATGCTGCTTGTTCTTTGATGTTTTCATGGGCAGCTTGAGAGGACCTGGGGAAGTAATTAAGTGCTCATCACTTGTGATATGCCTCCTGTGATTCTTGCTGCCTTGAGGTGAGGTGCCTGACCTGTGGGATCAAAGAAATCGAAGACCATTTGTTCCATGTATGCAACATCCTAAGTTATCATCTGTTGAGAATGAATAGATTAGACAAAATTGTCCTTAACGCAGCTGTATTGATCAAAATGCTTGTCATCGGTGCAAGTATACCTGTGTGAGGGCTGAACAGTTAACAGAACTTCCCGCATACCATCCTTATCACTGCCGCTGCCTTTGGACTTTGCAGTCACCTACAAAAAGTGCAGGTTGTGAGTAAGAGCGCTGTGCTCTTTCACCCTTCATTCACACCAGATAGTCTGTATATTAACTCTGGATTTATCTTATCTGTCTGCCACCTTTCCTCTTCATACTGCAGCCTGCCTTCTTGCCTTGAAAGTGAGCGCTCTATTAGCAAAGCGTGCAAGGAGGGTGTTGCACAGAGCCTTAGTCTGTGTGAACCACAGCACTGTATTGGAGATGTTGACATACCTACATGAGTCACCAACAGTCAAATGTGAGTGTCTTCAGCCTTCTAAATGAAGTGGAATATCCATTCACAGAAAACGTGAGCGCAAATAAAGCAGGCTTAGTGTTCAGAGATGAAGTGTGGCCCAGCAAATGGTTGACGTATCACACACCACATACTCCTCAGATCTTGCAGATCCTTTACATAGAATTGCACAGAGAGGATGGACGTTAGCAGCAGCGTGGAGGCCAAGATGTAATCGAAAGAGATGCTGACTGGGTGATATCCAAACACGATGCTCATAAATGGCACCAACAAAAAAGCTGCAGCACAGACAGGAGAACAAGGATTCGTGCAAATGAAAGAGCCTGCTCAACCAGAATCAGAAAACAACATTAAGGTAAATGTAGACTGACATTATGAACACATTATGTGACAACAATGACACTGAAGCCTTAGACAATTACTGTCTGGCTACTTTTTAAATATTTTCAATTCAAAATGGTGCAAGCAGATGGCCTGCACAGTCCACAACTGCCATGAACTCAGGTTCACAACTACCATGAACTCAGGTCCACGAGTCTATGCACCTGGAGTGGTCACTGTGTTACAAAAGGGTGCCCAAGCTGCGTAACAGTACCAGAGCCTTTGTATGAATGGCAAGCCACTGTTCAGGAGAGGGTTGGCCAAACTGAAGAATACCTGAGCAATCAGAGTAGATATGAACTTTGCAAGTAGGATGTAATCTGATTAATGTGACGCATTAGCTGGCAAAGGTCATGAGCCTTGGCTACATCATTGACTGATAAATTTTGCAGGCCGCAACCTGGAAGAAACAAAGGTTATCATATCCTTATTAATCCACGAATCTCCGCTTAAAATCCAGCTTCCCTCAGTCCACCTTCAAGGCCTTAAAACCTGTTGTACACTCCTGAATGTGGCACATGGTCCACTGAATTCGTGACCTTATAATCACGTGCACTCCTCATGGAAGTTTCCCTTGGACCCCCTTACAAAGCCTTATGATCAAATGAACTCTTTGAATACATCCTCATGGCCTTACATAATCACCTGATAGTGTCCTTTGGTCCACCTTGAGCGCTGCTGGAAAACATTGCGGGCTTCATCTGGCGCCTCACCCTCTGCTAGGTACTGCAACAGATATGTAGCTTTGTAACCTCTCTTCTTGAGCTCCATTCCCAAGGCATAGTCTAAACAATGAAGGTGCAGGCACAGACAGTTTATCATGTAGGCATTATCTGCACCATCGATGAATAATAAACAAAAACAATTGTACCTACTCTTGGCTGAGCAAGACCTGCCACTCAAAAATGGGGCCTTCAGTCAAAGCTGTTGTCATTGTCATTCACTCTTCACTCAAGATCATTACATAGCAGGATATATGATAACAAACCTTCTGTGATGGTAGTGTTTGGGAACCATCCACAGCTTGCAAGAGCTTTGGCTCCGATCACGAAGTTTGTGCCTGTGCAAGCGATGTAACCCCAGGCAAATGCTCCAGGCAGCCAATACTGTTACAGAGAGCGATACAGTTTTATTAGGAGGATTATTGGCCAGATTTCATGGAGGTCTCAGGGTACATCGCTGAGAAAGAGGCAATCATTTAAAGATATAAAAGGCCAGAAGTTGATGCCCTTACCTCCCAGAATTGTTTGTTGATGTTGTTAAACAAATCTTTGTCAGGCTCAATGTTGTGGAATGCCTACATGGGATCCAAGATTATCACAAGAAGAAGAGATTTTTTTATTCAAAATTATGCTCTTAGCCTTTTGAAGTACAGCAGTTTCAATGTTTGGAACTACCATCTGTTTACGTTGATTCTGGCAAATGGGCTGCAAGCCTTAAACTGTAGATAGAACATTCCTGGTGCCACTACAGCCTTAACTGTGGATTCGACAAAACCAGCACTACTGGTCTCAAATTTTACCCGCCTGAGGTGTCAACACCAGTTGACATGTCTGGTCAGCCATCACTTCCAAAGTCTTGAGGAAGAAATCTGTCCTTGCTCTCATATCCGCATCAAACACTACAATGAGCTCATTCAAAGGTATTTGTTCCCAGTTAGTGCCTGACGCTGCAGGGCAGGAGGTAGCCTTGCGGCGGCCCAGTGTGTCAGTGACAGCCAAGGAGCTCCTTTGAAACTCAGAGAATATATGATTTCGTAGCGCATTGTTGAGGTTCTCTGACTTCCCGTTGATTTGACCTGGCTTTCGTTCTCTGCCAGTGATATACTTGACCTGAGAATGCATGTTTCAAATAACAAGCGCATTTTGTGACATTAAAATAATAAAAAAGTCCCACCACCTTGGAAGCACAAATCATGGCTGGAAATGCGCGTATGCTGTGCCTATAAACATACCTCTTCTGAGCCCAGGCTTTCAATAAAGAAACGCTTCTCATCACTGCCACCATCATCCAGCAGGTAGACACACCGATGGGTAAGTGATGGAAGATGTGCCTCCATTGCAGCAACGACAGTTGCTTTGATAACCTCTAGAGGCTCCTTGTAGCAAGGGATGAGGACATGGACACGATACCTGTGAAGGACGTAGTTGAAAGGTGTAAATTTACATGTTTGCACAAGGTCACATAATTTGACGAAACATGTGAACCACGTGGTGAAGGTACTAACACACTCCTTACACAAAATATTGTGCACAGTTAAAGAGCAGAGGGACGTTCCTAAGACCCTGAAGTTTAATATAAGCACTAGTTCTGCTGCTTCCTATTGCCTGTACTGACTTGGGTTCTTGAAGACTCTGATTCTGCCTGAGCTCATCATCAGAAGCTTGAGGTAAGCCTTTTGAACCAGTGGGGTAGATTCCTCTGAGCAGAGAGGTTGGAGGTGTATAGATTTATTTGCAACTAAATCTCCTCAGCTATATCCAAGGCAGGAGGCTTTAAAAAGCAGTGATGAAGATAGGAATGTGTTTGCCATGTGTAAAATTCCTAAGGGGGAGAGGTTTATGCCTTGCTTACTTCAATCTTTGATTGCAAACTTGTGGTTGATTCCACTGCCACCTTACTCACCGACAAAGGAGAATGCCATAAGGTACGAAGGAGCTGAGACCCAAGAATTCCACAAACAGGATGAAGGAGGCATATGAACCTGTACACAATTCAAATATCAGTTACCCCAGAGGCATAACTGACAGAATCAACAAGCTTCTGTAACCAGATTTTTGCATTTGAAGCTTCCTCCTTGCCCACAATTCAAATTGAACATACACAAATGTATGAAACCCGGTTCTTACTTGTCAACGTGGTCACCCGAATATACATGTAAAAAGTGGCAATTAAGCTGAAGGTTGCAAGCAGAAGGATCGGAATCCAGTTCCACTTGTGTTGGATTGGGGTAGTCATTTGTCCTGTCGCTTCCTCAACTGTCGTTCGGGGGTCACTTTGACCATTACTCTCCTTGTCGCCTTCAGTTACAGCTCTGCTCTCAAAGCACTCACTTTGATGTGTTAGTGCGGCATGCATTGTTGCTGAACTGTGTTTGCTTGTTGGGAAGGTGTGGGTCCCCAGAGAGCTGAAGCTGGTTTGACGTGAAGATAATGTGATAGAAAAAGATTCTGAAATTTCGTTGTCCATTGTATTTCTTATTCGTGTAACGGCAGTTTCCTGATTATATTTCGTTGGGAGACATGACAGTGTCATGTCATGTCATCTCCTTCATCCAGGATCTACTGTCATATCGAGAGACGTTTCAGTTCGCCAACCCTACTGCTTTGGTTAGTGAAATTAGGCCCTGCAGTAGCTCCACATCATCTCAACATCAAGATTAAAAGAGGTTCCATAACTATATACTATTTCATAATACAGCATGTCATTTACATACTTCATGATTGCAAAATTGCAAAATTCAAGTGTAATTCTGTCTGCTTGGGGTGTAAAATCGCTTACAGCTTGACGAAGTTGAAGAAATCTCTACTCATATTGGAACACAGGATATGTTTGGGCTATTAGGTAAGAACTTGTTAATGAATTGGTCTCAAAACTTCCCCCAGAATTTTTCCTTAGACTCCTTCCCATTTATTGATTTCTTCATGCGAGCATGATCATTATGACATGACTCCAACTCTTTGACAGCCAAGTCCAATGTTGCTCGCACTTGTGAAGAGAGTTGCTTGTTATCACGATTTCGCTCCAGCATAGCCTGAAAGTGTTTCACCTGCACACATGTTTTACAATTCATAGCATAGTTCATTGCATAGCATGCAGAATTGACACGACATCTTTGAAAAACTTCTTACTCGCACATCACTCATCAGTCAGAAAAAGTTCGACTATCACTTATACTCTGCAATGAAAGTAATTTCACTCAGGAAACAGAGCTCTCCCAAAAGTGATCTGAAAAGTTTGTAATGGAAGTCACAAAGATCATAATACTCTCGTTATTATGTTCCTTTACTTTGTAAGGAACTAGTCCAATAGCAGCAGCAATGACTTGTCAACCTTCAGGTCTCAACCCACCTTAGCTTGACATGCTGCAATTTTATCTTCTTGTTTCATCAGAGCATGGCGGTCAGCCGCTGCTACCTGCATCTGTTGTTGTTGTCTTGTGGGTCCTCCCGCCGCAACAGAGGTCGCAGGAGCTCTCCTTCCGGAAGTAGATGATGGGTTCATATCCCCTGAACCAGGAGATGTAAGGTTGGTTTGGGAGCTGAATCGGCCACTGTGAGGTTGCAGGTCCTTCAGGAGGTTACCCTCAACCGCCTTGAGCTTGGATGCTGCCTCTGACTGATCCCCTACAGCATTTGTGACGAATGAAAAATTCAGATACAGAGAAATCATTCATTGAGATTTGATAATGTAACACCTCCACACATCTGAGTAGTCTTTTACAACTAGGTAGCGATGTGCCTATATGCTGTCTAAGGGTCTCCCAAGGGCTTCACGACTCCATTAGAGCACTGCTCACACACAATCCTAACAGGTCTTCTCTTTACACTCATAATACTGCTCAGAAGCTTAAGTTAAAACTAATTTTAAGTTCCTGAGGCAAGGCAGCACACCTAATTGCCTGTTGATGAATGAGAATAGCCCAACAGCTCCAGGACCTCGTTGCAGTTCAGCCTGATGCTGTTCGTCTATCTTTGCCTCCCGCTCCTGACGTGATGCGGCCGCTTGCTTCTTACGCCGACTCCTCTCCCCCCCACGTCTTTTCTTCACTCGGCCAGACTGGACCCCTCCATCACACTGGCCTGACTCGTCTTTAGACCCAGCTGCCCTCCTTCCCAG
This sequence comes from Chlamydomonas eustigma, assembly GCA_002335675.1. Lineage (NCBI taxonomy): Eukaryota > Viridiplantae > Chlorophyta > Chlorophyceae > Chlamydomonadales > Chlamydomonadaceae > Chlamydomonas > Chlamydomonas eustigma. The sequence continues at coordinate 33,796 of BEGY01000144.1, read as the reverse complement.
GCCCTGACGCTGCGGTAGCAGCTCAACAAGGACAGGTGCTGCAATACCAGACCCTACTCAAGGAAGTACAAATAGGCACCTTAGTGACGTCATCATGTAACATGTGGTAGGCCTGGGACAAATCAAAAGACTTCTTCTTAATTTCAAATAAAAAGGCCAAGGCTAGCACATAGCCTACTTCTCTCTGATCCCTCAACATATCTCTCTGAATGGGAAGCAGTCACCTACCTGACCTCCCTAGGCCTGATCCCTTAACATATCCCATGCGAGCTAGGAGTCTGGAGGCAATCCCACGACTGTGCACTTCCCACTCTGCAAAGTGGGCTGTATCAGTCTGTGGACCTGCTTCTGCAGCCATTCTTGAATGCAAGTGAAAGAAAATCCTTGACAAAAGTTTTACGGAGCACACGCCACCCTAGCACCTTACTTGGGCAGTGTAAGTCACACATCGCAATATTATGTACCTTGATGCTAGTCTTGACAGCTCTGTTCAGTCCATCAAATCTTTGTATGTTAGGTATAACTCTGTTCATGAACAGGAGCATCACTGATTCACCTAGCAAAGGTGTGAGTATAGAAAGTATGAAATATTGTATACCTCGCATGTCCAAATACATCCAGCCCTAGCCCCACATGCCCCACATCCTCATCAGCCCCACTGCCACCGGCACCTTCCTCATCCTCTAAGCCCCTCGAAGCGGCATAGCAGCATCCTTCACCTTCCTCAAACTGTGGTTGTTCTTCATCTGTGTCGCTGTCCATATCGTCAGTGTCATCAGAGGAATCACTCTCTGGTAGACATGGCTGTAGTACTAGATCATCTAAAGATACAGTAATTGAGGCTGAACCAGGCTGTAGAAATGGAAAAAGAAGGTGTTAGGTAGGTGGTTGTTCAAAAAGACCTGTCACTCACACTCTCTTGAGTGTCGGTAGTTTAATTGAAAGCTTAACAAGATGGCAAGGTGAACTTGTGGTACATGGCATGCTTGAAGTTCTGTCTTCACCTGAGGGGTGACAACTGCAGTGCCAGACATCTCATCAATGGCCTTGACAGAAACTTGTATCCAGAGTTTTGAGGAGAGAGGCTCCATTGCTTCATGAGACTGGACGACCACACCAGGGCGTATGAATGCAGGATGTCCAGCTGTGACATGACCAAACAGGTGATGAGAGCCACCCTTCCAGTACGATGGTGGAGGTACTTCAACGCAACCAGAGTGTAAAGTGATGTGCTCCAACATGTGAGGCCTGTAGCAATAACCACGCAAGTATGTCAACAGGTCAAAAGCTTGATCTTATACCCTTCAATGTGTAGAACTAAGAACCGCCAAGGAGTCTCTCTGAGTGTATTGAATTGTGAATTGAATCATTTTCACATTGTGAGCGTTCACCAAGTGATCGTTCAGACTGCATGCTATTTCATGTGGCGTTCAAACTGCATGCTATTTCATGTGGCGTTCAAACTGCATGCTATTCCATGTGGCGTTCAAACTGCATGCTATTTCATGTGGCGTTCAAACTGCATGCTATTTCATGTGGCATAGGAGCTCCAAAATTTTGATACTGAATTTTGAATTCAGATTTTTGGTACTGAATTAACAATCAACACCACGGGTCTTCTAAGCTTAAGTGAGGTGACTCAAGTCATGATTTTATAGTCACAGCTGAGTCCACAAGCTCAGTGACTTACAAACCTCACCCGCATGGGCTCACCTTATGGGTATTTTAAACTCCACTACCACCTCATGGTGACCATCACCCATGGATACTGTGCTCATCACCCTGCCACTATACCATCGCCCATCCTGGTAGCGGAACCTTATTTAGGAAGAGGGAATCGAGGTAAATGAAAGAAATTCCATTATACATCATGCATTAAGAGTTGAGGGCTCTCTTTGAGATAAGTGTGAGTAACTCCCATGGTATGAGAGCTATGCGAGATAAGTGCGAGTAACTCCCATGGTATGAGAGCTATGCGAGATAAGTGTGAGTAACTCCCATGTTGTGAGAGCTATGCGAGATAAGTGTGAGTAACTCCCATGGTATGAGAGCTATGCGAGCGTTGACAAAAGAGCATTGGCATGGTAGCAACTGTCTGTTATCTTGAAAGTAACACTGCTACACAGTACATTGCCTGCAATCAGATCCTGACGGAAACTTCTCTAGCTCTGGAGTTTTCCAATGATCTCCAGGGATTAAAGTCTGAAGATCATTACAGGAGGCAGGCTCCTGGTGGTCAAAGAAATGGTGGAAACAGTGCAGTCAATCATCTGCACAATATTCAGCCTTGTCATGTGACTCATGCATCTGAATGATCTTGAAGGCAGCTATCCATGCAATGATCTTGTAAAAATGGTTACCTCATGCAGATCAAAGGAAGCAAGCAACTTTGCTTTTTTCATCTCGAGGAGAGCTGTCTCTAGCTCTGAAATTGCATTTTTCAGCTCCAGCACCATCTGAAGGGCCAAAATGTTCAATAACCACCATACTTCAAGCTTATACATCCTATTTTTGAAGTTTACCTGACTCAGTTCTTCTGATTCCTCAGCGCCCAAAGCTTCTTCCACATCTTGCAAGGCCTGTTTCTGCTCTTCTATCTGCTCCTTTAACTCATTCTCATAATCGTCCATCTCTAAGTCCTTGTCATGATCCAGTTCCTGTAGATATTTCCTTTTTGCATGGCGATGTAAGTAACTGTTTCAACTGAAACACCGGGTGTGAGTAAGATTGATGTACGCATTTAACGTCGATTGATCAAGACGTGAATGATCAGATGATTGATTTTACAATCGTTCGAAACTGAAAGCGCTTCATTTTTGTACAATATTGATGAAGAATGAACATATTCTGCAAGCTCCATTCGTTCTCTCGTCCTCCATATGCAAAAGATGACCTGTGTCCTTGCGACCTTTTTCTTACTTCTGGTATCACTTGGCATTGCCATGTCACAGCAAAACTGCACTGATGGCACCCAAGGCTGTTTCGTTGTGAAAGACTACTGGTGAGCTCATTTAAAAACTGAGACACAAATTCTTGAGATTTCATCTTAGCCTGCTTTTTATCAATGCTGCTGACAGGCCTGTGAAGACTTGTGAGCAGGCCTGTGAGCCTGAAGTATGCAAGAGAGGTGCGCAACCAGGACTGTACTCCTGAATGGATGTATGACATCTACATGTTATAATATTATGAAGAACCAATGCCTAGAAATATCAGATTGACTGCTTGTTGACCAGGCTGGGGTGCCTGGGTCAGCCAGGATGTATGTTGCTCTCCTGGTGTAGCCTTCCCAGAGGGGTGTGGCAAACCTCTCACCACATGCTGGGTAAGTGGTAATTTTCCACACTCAGGGCTAGTTTTGTCATAAACATGGTTAAATGTGTTAGCTTTAATTTAAGCAGCATCTAGAGTTTGCCTAACCCCTCCTTATCTGCATTATATTCTTGAGTAATTCTCCCTAAATGCATGAAAGAGAAAGAAAATAAGGTTGAAATTTCGCAACGTTATAGCTCAAATTCCCCCCTTGTCCAGTGGATCCTGACCTTCCTTCAAGGAACTGCCAACGTATTTCTCCCTTTATTCTCTATAGGTTGTTGAGAACTATGCTGTCAAGACCTGCAAAAAGGATGAGCGCAGATGCCTACAAGGTAACGGTGTTGTTCATGCAAGCGAATGCCAGAACAATTAGAACAGGGTAATACTGTTGGAATCTCTATGAGAAAAGCATGGTTCAGCCAGAAGATCCTTGTGCACTGCATGGCCTGTTTAGTAGCTCCATGACCAACGGCAAATTGATGATGTTGGGACATCATTAGTGCTCTAGCCATATCAATGAACTTCGTGTTTTCAAAAGAATACAGGATATGGAGTGTGGCCCAGTCGTGACACCTGTTGTTATGGCGCCTTCAAGCAGAATTGTACAGTCTTGCCAGAGGCCACCACCCCATGCTTTGTGAGGATTGTGCTTTTTGTCAATCTTGGATGCCGATGCTCAATTGTTGTTGATGGATAATGATTCATGGACTATACTAACCTGTAAGAGGAAAGGTCAACAAGTGTCATGACTCATCAGGTGGTTGACACGTACTTCCCAGCCAGGCTCTGTACCTCATCTCTGACCCTCTGTGGCCCAGCAGCACAGCGTAAGATGAACATCAGGCAATATCATGATATTGCCTTAATTACAATGATGATGGATTGAGAATATGTTATTGTGTTCAGTGTTGATCTCATATTCAGGGTTTGCTGGAAGTGGAGGCACCTTTTACTATGTTTCATTGGAGATAGATCTGGGAGTTCTTCGACCAGAGCAAGATGGGGGTGTTGAAGGCATGGCCCAGTACTTCTGAATCAGTGATTTTGCTTTGTTTGAATGTAGAGGCTGGTGTCCAAAGCTGGCCGAGCTTGGAGGATTGTTGCTCTCCTGGAGGAGCTTTCCAGGAGGGATGCTCATTGCCTCCTCCCACACCTTGCTGGGTAAGCTGATGAAGGCTGATATTATGGTCCAGGGGATGTGCTGTCCTTGAGCATCAGTTTGAAGGCTGCTTAAGATACTCAACTGCTGGTCACAAACCCTGATTCAAATGGAAGTTGTATGAGAGTTCGAGCAGCAGAATTTCTCATATTAGACTTATTTGATTCTCTCAATGATTCCATTGTGGCATTGGAATGTAGGTTGTAGATTCCTATGATCCCATCAGGAGTTGCCGAAAAGAAACAGGAGTTGCAGCCTGCAATCGAGGTAATGAAGGCCTTTGCATTTACAATGTTTATGTGATTGCTTCCTGCTAATGATGGACATGAAAAGCCTCTTGTAACGTACACACACAATATAGCAAATGATGAACTGATATCTCTGACACCTGTTTCACATGTTATGCAAGGTTGGGGCGTGTATGCAAGTGAAGATGTCTGCTGTTCTCCAAATGTGGCATTCCCAGATGGATGCTCTGTTACTCCTAATATGACATTGCCTTCTACATCAGCCACAAACTCCACTGCAAGTGTCAATATGACACAGGCTACTGATAGCAACGTCAAATCAACTCAAGGACCTTGATGTTTTGCTAGGTTTATCTCATACAAGAGCTGATAGAGTATTCTCCTGTATGTCGCTCTTTATAATAAAGGTGGCTGGACGAATTGAAAAGGACAGTCGTACAGTCCTTATGAAACTGCTTAGAATGTGTTGCAAGTGCCATAGTACTCTAAAAATTTCAATAAATAGTTTCACAAAGATGGCAGACTGCTATGTCGAATCAGTAAACCCTGAACAATGTGTACAACCAAAAATGTCCATAGCTAATTATTGAATTCATTTCTTATTTGTAATGCAATCCTCAGCGGGATGGAGGACTTATTGGGAGGTATTCGATCGCATGGAGGACCCCCGCTTGCAAATCAATTTAAACATTTTTGGTAAATGTTATGCACATCGTCATATTTACACTAATTTTTACACAGTTGTGCCTATTATTCAGACAATACTTTGCATCAAGCTGGAATAGCTCCCCCAGAGATTGAAGCCAAAAAAGTACCTCTTGATATTCCTACTCGCATAAAAATGGCAGCTTTATCAACAGGAAGGCCAATGTCAACCAAAATTTCAAGCAAAAGTGCCTTACGTGCCTTGCACAATGGCCATCCTGTTATAAGAAGGCCATTTACAGAGTTCCCCGGCTCAGAAACAGACAGCCCCTCTGCCAGTAAACATTTTTTGGTAAAACAGGAGGATGCAGACCAAATTGGTTCAAAGACTGGCCGCCTACAAAAGCAGCCAGCCAAACCTCTGAAAAGGCCCAGCCAGACTCAGCCTCATCAAAACCTGCATGGACCTCTATCCATCTCCAGGCATGGAAAGACAGCCTCTTCACAACATCTTGCTATCCCTCCACACAGCATTAAGCCACATACAGATTGTACTTCTGGTAATCAATTCGCATTAAGAGGGTCTGCTGAAGATGAACACCAAAAGAGAGATTATGACTTGCCAGCCTCAGCTTGCAGCGCTGAGCACCAAACCAATGGACTCATTCCAGCTAACATATACAGAACAAAGGAAGACTTTAAAATTGAGGCATTAAATGAATTGCAACAGCAGACCCTGCACCCTCTAAATGGATACATGAATAGCTCTCTGAAGGGTGTGGCTGGTGACCTGACTTCCAATGAAGAATCAGGAGATGAGGAGGAATCTAAGTCAGAGGATGAACATTATGTGACAACACAGAATGGTGTATCACACAACACAGACTATGCAGTCTCAGCTGCTCACCCCGTCAATGTTACAGCGTCTCAGCTCAACACAGAATCTCCGATAGGGTCTCCATTGGGAACAAAGCCAGAAATGCTGAAACAAAAGGCGAAAGCAGCTAAGACAAGGTGCAGTTGACTAGGTGCAGTTGACTAGGTACTGTACAAGGTGCAGTTGACTAGGCACTGTACAAGGTGCAGTTGACTAGGTGCAGTTGACTAGGTGCAGTTGACTAGGCACTGTACAAGGTGCAGTTGACTAGGCACTGTACAAGGTGCAGTTGACTAGGCACTGTGCAAGGTGCAGTTGACTAGGCACTGTACAAGGTGCAGTTGACTAGGCACTGTACAAGGTGCAGTTGACTAGGTGCAGTTGACTAGGTACTGTACTAGGTGCAGTTGACTAGGTGCAGTTGACTAGGTACTGTACAAGGTGCAGTTGACTAGGCACTGTACAAGGTGCAGTTGACTAGGCACTGTACAAGGTGCAGTTGACTAGGCACTGCTGCATTGAATGGCACAGGAATGAACATTGAAGTTTGAAGCTCGTCGGTAGCATTTCATCATGCCTCATTTTGTTGATATGTGCTGTCCTGGTGATGCGCCAGCCAGGTGAAAGCTCCTCTGTCCACGCTTAAAATGATTTCTGCTTACATAGGTATGCTGCAATCTTGGAGCGTTTGAAGACAATTAAAGGTTCCAACAAACAGGCTGAATCTGAGTTGTGAGTTAAATGACAGTTTTAAATGTATAGATAGTACCACTCAAGGTGAAGAACTAAAGCGTGGACTCCAATATCTGAAGTGTAAAAAAACTATGCTGATACAGAAACTGCGAAGGTCAATCTGATGTGCTCACTTTGCATCCTCTCATATATTTGAATGACGATAATGGACTTTGCCTATATAGGAAGTCCTGCTGTATGCTACTGCTTCAATGAATGATGTGGACATACCAGCATACGCAATGTTACATTACCTTCCAGGCAGCCTGCCGTACATTCTAGCAGACACAATGTTACATTACCTTGCAGGCAGCCTGCAGTACAAGCTTGGGGCCTTGAGCAGTCCTCTTCATTAGAGAAGAGTCTGGAGAAGAGGAGGCTAGAGAATGGGGTGCAGCCTCTACGTGTGGACGATCTTGCTTCCCTTGAGGGTACAGAGAATGAGGCCATGGCAGCAGTACGGAAAGCTCTAATTCTGCTTGATGCTTTCTCCAAGGTACCATATTTACAATGTGTTGAGCATATCCGTGCCATCATTTAATGTGCAAGCAGGCCAAGCAGCAGGTGAGGTTAATGTTGAAAGCCTCCTTTACTCAATCATCTGCGTCGCCACTTTCACATTGCAGACATTCCAGATGTGTGCTACTTAAAGGCATGAAGTGAATGAGACATCCCTTAAAGGAATGAAATGATGCAAATATCCAGAAGTTCATGTTCGCTGCAATGATTCTATGTACAAGGTCAGAGGCCGTCAAGATGTCTCCGTGTGGCACATGTCGATCATAATCCAGCATTCAATCAACCTGGTTCTCCTCTCAAAATGCACAGGAGACAGAGGTCAAGTCTAAGATAAAAAGCAGGCTTCAGGAAGCGGTTGAGTCCATGCAAAGCTTTACAAAGGACCGGAGTCATGGATGGGGAAAGGGGGAAGCTGGGGGTGGTGCTGCCAATGACGCTTTGCTTGCCATGCTGAGGCCACTGCCAGATGTGCCAGCATTCCCTGCCTCAGCAGCATGGGATTACTTGATAGCTTCACAGGACGCTATAGAGGGATTGCAAGAGATGGAGGAAGCGGTCCAAGATATGAGGGGGAAAGTAAAAGTGAGAGACTTCATCAACAATGAAGACAGTTCTTGAGACTGCATTGAGGCGTTCACTAACGAGAGTGATCTCCACAGTCATTTGTTGTGCAGGTTCATAAGACAGGTTTATGACTATGACCAACATGTCACTTTATGGTAGGGATGTCCCAATTTTGAGTATATGAAACTACATTTCCTGCACATTGTGTCCATTGCGGAAGCCTGCAAGTAGTTGATTTCTGTCAAACCACTTTGGCAAATGATTGCCCTGAAAAATGACGTGGTTCCATGCATTCAGGTCTTGGTGCAGAGGGATGGAGCTGTGTTTGGTGACATGTACCTCAACACCGACATCCACGTCATGGACAACAGGGACCGCTCAGCTGGAAGGTCCGTAAGATATTCCCAAGCAGACCAACATACCTCTAAGTCTCTTACTTTCAGAGATCCTCCTCCTCTTTATAGAAGAGCACCAGTCTCTCATGACAGAAGTTGGGACACAGAAGCGACAGCAACAGATGCCAGGATGCCTATGGTTGGTGGATTTTCGCCCATGGTACGCAGCAGAGGACACTCCACAGCAGGGACTATGACACATATTGACAATAGAGTCTCTACAGCTGGTGCCACTCATACCTCAGCTAGACAATCCAAGGCAGGCACACCACTTGTTGCAGCACAATCCTCTAGCAGAGCCTCTGTTGCAGGATCTCCAATGTTGAGAGGGGCGCCTTCTTTATCAGCGAATCGGCATTGGTCTGCAGGCACGCCTCTGTCTCCGTATGGAGGAAGGCAACTAGGGCGCGGGGGGGACTTGATCTCTCACGTAGGCGTGGAGGCCGCATTAGGCCAGGGGGAAGCTTTATGGCTGTGGTTGGAAAATTTGATGGTGGAGACAAGGGATGCTGAAACACAACATCTCGAAGTATGGATATTTTAAGTGTACTCAACTTTAAAAAACATGTATGCATGATCTTGTGCTTTGCGATCATATACTTGTTGCTACTAAAGAATCATGTAAAGAGGCTTCCTTACTTTCAAAGAAGAGCTCCAATTGACAATCTCCTCTGATGTCAATAGATTGTCAGGACCATCAAGCACCTCCCGTCAGAGCTTCCTGCAGTCAACCCGCATGGTCAACGTGAAGCACGGCATGTGGCAGCTGTGACCAAACTGATGAACAGAGTCAAGGAACTTCAGGTGAACAAGTTCCATGCTTTCTATATCGAATTTCTGAATATTGGATCAGGAAAACATGCCACAGCAACGCTTTTCATTACTTGAGTCTTGAATACAAAGTCTGAATGCCTTTCTCAGAGTCTTAGCCTTGAAGATAACTAGAAACAATACTTTTGTAAATGCAAGCACTTTGACAAACCAATGCCTTCCAGGAAATGGAGAAAATCACAGAGGAGGAGGCGATGGCTCGATTACAACCTTTGGGCCCCTCAATGGACATGAATGCATTAAGAGCTATAGCCCTTAGCTCAGTGGACCCTTCACGAATGCAGAGGGTGCTGTACTTTGTCTTGGGCCTGGCCAGCAGCCTTGCAAAAAGTAATGTTGCAGTCCTTTGTGTTCTTCTCAAAGTTCAACAAGTGTCCAGCTGACCTCACAACCTGAATGTATGATTTTCATGTAAGTCACACTTCCCATATGTCAGTCATCCTGACATAGAATCCAAAATGTGTCCACAGCATTGCGACTCACTTCACCCCTCACTAGGTGCTGTATCCTCCCCTGAGGGTGGCTTCCTGCTAGCAGCCAGCATGGACATGCTGCTGAGTGAGGTGCAATGGCTGTTATCTCTCCTGCAACTTACACAAGGGCCTGCCAGTCCCCATCTCAAAGCCCTTTTAGCAGTGCTCAAGGTGAGTGAGTTTTGATGCTCAAATCTGCGGTGTTCTGCTTGTATAACTGCTAAAAAACCATGAGGCAGAGGGCAACCACTAATGACGTTGTGGGCAATGATCATAAGGATCGCAAATGCAGACCCAACGCTATGCAGTGGGTCCCTGACAGTTGCTAACCAGGCCAATGACAAAAAAAATTAACATCAATGCAATGCAAGCTGAGGCTGCAGTCCCTGCTGGTTATGATAACCTCTGTCCTGAATCCACATTACGCTATCCTCATGCACATAAACCAGGCTTACGAAACTCAGTCAGAATATGTGGTCAAGCTTAAAACCAGAGCACAGCAGATGCAGCAGCATGTGGAAGACGCAGCTGAGAGGTGCGATTATTGAGACAGATGTTTTAAGAGTTCAAAAGAGGTATTTTTGGTGCGCAGCACTAGCAGCACATGTCATGAAGAGGCTATCTGATCCTCTAAAGCATTTTTCATGTCATACAGAGCTGTGGCTGCAGAGAGAAAAGTAGAGCAAGTTATGGCAGAGGCTGCCCAGAGACAAATTGAGCATGATTGGGAAACAAGGGACCTGCAGCATGAAATCAGGAGGCTGAAGGCACGAGTGAGTACAGTCCATGCTACCATGATTATTCTTTTAATCATTCACACCCAGTGCATCATAATTTTCCTGTAAGGATTTTTACTAATTTTGAATTGACCTCTTCCGTGAGCTGAACATAAATATCCCTGTTCAGGTCGCCCAATTTGAAAACAAAGGAAGGCTACATTTTTAAATAATACAGGTCACAGAGGAGACATTGTCAAGGCTAGTACATGTTGAAGGCTGTTAAGCTGGTCATGCCCACATGTTTTGATCAACATCTTCAGGGCAAAAACAAGCATGGTCAACAAGAGTGAAGTATGAAGACTTATAGGTTTGTTAACTACTCTGATAAGACTGCTAGGTACCTCAAACAAGTTAAATAGACATAATACCTATTAACTGAAATTAGTCCTGTTATTTAGTATAACCAAAATATTTAGGGATAATTAATTGATAAATCATAAATCAATCACAACGATATTGAGGACTAGACCTTATGCGCTTCATATTGAGGACTAGACCTTGTACGCTTCATATCAGAGTCAGATTGGACAGGCCTCATTCACAGCAGGATAATATGTAGGCATGATGACAGGACACGAGCTATGAAATCTTTCTAATTATGTTTATTTAAATTGTGATTTAAATATTCTATATGAAGATCACAACAAGGCCATTTACATGATGATGTAAAAGATGATGACAAGGAGTCACGCAGGAAAATCCAAAAGCATGCCTCATAAAGAGCAGGGCACCTTTCCAGCACAGCAGTCACGAGTAGAAGATGACGAATTAAGAAGCTTATGAGCTCATCCAAATATCACAATTGAAAATATAAGCTGTGGACAGTAGCAAGCATTGTAGCTGCATTATGATACATTTGATTCAGCACCACACATGTTGCTGATAATAATAATTAAGCCGTATAGCTGAAGTCACGATTAGGAAAAAGCGCAGGTGCTACAACGGTCCACAAGTATAGCAGCTCACACACCCATTTCGACACCATTTTGACCCATGTGCTGATCCATCCATTATCCAATTCGTAAGACGTGGAAGATGATGAAACTTGCCAATCCGTAAACTGAGAAGAGAAAAGGCAACAAAAGAGATCAAGCCAGTATCAGTAAATAATAGGGGCCAATGGTGTGTGTCAATACAACTCAAACAATACCAGCTCAGTCCTATATGTACATAGCTCTGTAATTAGTTCACCTACAAATGCAAAATGTTACGCCAAAATGCTACCTTTATCGATTACAAGTATATCCGTTACTAGTTTTGGTGCAAGCGCATAATACTGTGCTCCAAGTGAACCTTGTCCACAATTTCTGTAGTGCCTCCTTTAACTTGTTTCTGCGATAGTCCTATCCTAGTTTCAGCACAAAGTAATATTTCAGCTTACTCACCAGCATTGCAATATACATGGAGGCCAACGCAAACACAACATGAAAAAAATCAGCCCGATAAGGTATCTCTCCCTCTTTCTCATCCATGCCATGCCCATGCCCCATCATATCCCCACCAGACAATCCAGCCGATAGGGCACTGTAGATGACAGTTGCTAGGCCAATGAAGAATGCCACAATCTGAAATAGAAACAAGGCGAAGGTAGCCAGGTCATCTCTTCATGAGCCATGAATACATAATACGTACGTACCAGAGCTCATTACGCAGTCTCACTACAGTATGGGCCTTGAACAAAATACTAAACTAGCTCATTATGGCAGTCTAACCTCCAGAACCTGAACTAGATAAAGAAGTATGTAGACATACGAGGGCTGAGTAACTAGTAGAGTGAAGAACAATCCCTGCTTGTAGTACTTGTACACATCATACACCTAGTCAGCTCATACCTGCTTGTACACATCATACACCACCTAGTCAGCTTATATCTGCTTATAGACATCATACACCTAATCAGCTCATACCTGCTTGTACACATCATACACCTAGTCAGCTCATACCTGCTTGTACACATCATACACCGCCTAGTCAGCTCATACCTGCTTGTACACATCATACACCACCTAGTCAGGTTATACCTGCTTGTACACATCATACACCGCCTAGTCAGCTCATACCTGCTTGTACACATCATACACCGCCTAGTCAGCTCATACCTGCTTGTACACATCATACACCACCTAGTCAGCTCATACTTGCTTATAGACATCATACACCACCTAGTCAGCTCATACCTGCTTGTACACATCATACACCACCTAGTCAGGTTATACCTGTTTATAGACATCATACACCTAGTCAGCTCATACCTGCTTATAGACATCATACACCTAGTCAGCTCATACCTGCTTGTACACATCATACACCACCTAGTCAGCTCATACTTGCTTATAGACATCATACACCACCTAGTCAGCTCATACCTGCTTGTACACATCATACACCACCTAGTCAGGTTATACCTATTTATAGACATCATACACCTAGTCAGCTCATACCTGCTTATAGACATCATACACCTAGTCAGCTCATACCTGCTTGTACACATCATACACCTAGTCAGCTCATACCTGCTTGTAGACATCATACACCACCTAGTCAGCTCATACTTGCTTATAGACATCATACACCTAGTCAGCTCATACCTGCTTATAGACATCATACACCTAGTCAGCTCATACTTGCTTGTACACATCATACACCTAGTCAGCTCATACTTGCTTGTACATATCATACACCTAGTCAGCTCATACCTGCTTGTACACATCATACACCGCCTAGTCAGCTCATACCTGCTTGTAGACATCATACACCTAGTCAGCTCATACTTGCTTGTACACATCATACACCTAGTCGGCTCATACCTGGATCCAGCTGCTACTTCCTCCTTCTCCTCTGATGCATTGTGAGCCTGAGGGTTCGCTATTAAGAGCGCTATACAACAAAAAGCTGTAGACACAACAGGGACGCGCAATATATAAAGTAGTTAGGAGTGCCAACACACAATGGCCATTTTAAGCTATGAAAGGCCTTCACATTCTAAACTAGAATTTGAACCAACTAAGGTTCATCATGCAGAGGCAACTGAGGTTAGGTTTCTGATTATCGGGTATCAAACCCCCGGCCATGCAATCATGCGGCTTCGTGATGATGCGGCCTCAGTTACGCATGTATCGGCCTAAGTTATTTTTGCTTTTTGCTTCACATTTTAGATAGCACATCAGTCACTTTGCTACTTATATGCAGACTCCAAGGTGTGGTAATTTACAGCTTTAAAACATCACTATAAGGTGTGGGCATGACCCTTCCCAACCTTATCAGCCTACTTGATGCTACCTCTATCACATGATCTGCCTAGTGATCCTACCTAACCTACTTGATGCTGCCTCAATCACATGATCTGCCTAGTGATCCTACCTAATCTATTTGATGCTGCCTCTATCACATGATCTGCCTACTGATCCTACCTAACCTACTTGATGCTACCTCTATCACATGATCTGCCTACTGATCCTACCTAACCTACTTGATGCTACCTCTATCACATGATCTGCCTACTGATCCTACCTAACCTACTTGATGCTACCTCTATCACATGATCTGCCTACTGATCCTACCTAACCTACTTGATGCTACCTCAATCACATGATCTGCCTACTGATCCTACCTAACCTACTTGATGCTGCCTCAATCACATGATCTGCCTACTGATCCTACCTAACCTACTTGATGCTGCCTCTATCACATGATCTGCCTACTGATCCTACTTAACCTACTTGATGCTGCCTCAATCACATGATCTGCCTACTGATCCTACCTAACCTACTTGATGCTGCCTCTATAACATGATCTACATAGTGATCCTACTGAATATGTACCTGCAGTACAAGAAGACTGCTCCACTTGTCATGAGACCCGCTGTTTGAGCCTTGTTAGGAATGAAGAGGACCCCAATCAGAGCTAGCATGATTATGATACTCCTGAAGCACATGAGATGAATGGGAAAGCACTAAGAAGCACAATGTGGAAGCAGCTCCTTAAGTTTACAAAATGATGAAGGAAAACCTGTCAACTATGCTTGCGGATCAAGAAACTCTTCGGAGCATCTTAACAAAAGATGTTGACAGAGATGGCAAATTTCTTACCATGTTATGAAAAACATGTTCATGCTGCAGTCTCCTGATGGAGCAAAGTAGTAATAGCTAAGTCCTATGAGCAGCAGGCCTAGTGTGAAGGCAACAAAGGCTCCAAGGACAAGCAGAGCCCAGCTCCATCTTTCCTCCTTTGATACAAGCCATTCATTAACCTATCATAATAAACAGGATGTGAGCAGCAAGGTATATACAGGTCTTCAAGGCGAAAACTTTACCACCAATACCAGACATGTCTGAAATATAGAACGTTACATCAACAATATCAAGATACGGGCTGTCTCTCCAGAAATGCTCCTCACCTCATACAGGAAATGTATGAGCAGGACCAGTTGCAATACAAGGAATATGCCAGAGCCTATCCTGGCCACTTGTGCATATCCGAACAGAGCTTGGGAAGGGACGAAGAAGAAGCCCACAAGAACGCCTGACCAAAGTAGAGCTTTCCAGAGCCAAAAGCTGCCGTGCAACTGAGTCCTTGGATCTTCTTCTTGCTTAATGAACATCAGCACCACCGCATGAAGTGCAAAGTAGCAGAAGTTAGCAAATGATATGCGGATAGCCACCTCTTGGCCGCCGCACACGCCTGCATATGCTGAGTCCTGAGGAGAGGGAATTGAATTCAGAAGTCCCAATCTCTCCAAGTTTTAGACAGTAGACCAGTTGAATTAAGGATCAAGTGGAGACATAATAAATGTGTCTTCAGGGCTCTCAGCAACTAAGAGAATTTTATCAACGCAGCCTTGTATGTTAAATCAGCATGTGTACACACGCACAAGTTTAGTGCAGTAGACTCACTCGACAAAGTGCAAACGATGCAGTGTTATTTTCAAACCAATGGTTTGCATAATCTCTTAGGATCCAAGTAAGGACAGAGGTTATGATGAATCCGCACAAGTAAAACCACTGTCAAATGAGGTCAAAAGAGATAACATCACTGTCAGATAAAGCTTGATATCAAGAACATGTTCATGTGGAGAAGGAGGCACTCTCTCAGTTATAAATGTGGTAGGTAGATAAACGAGGTCCCGCATCGAGATACAATGTAGAGATGTAAACGATTTCTATGAGTATGACACATTTAATCATGTAACATGTTCACATCTATGAGCATTAAAGCTGTTGTGAAGTTACCTAGATACCTAATGGAAACGTACGATGTACAAGCAAGGAGCACTCTCACCTTCGCAACTGTGTACTTAGTAGCTAATGAAATATTTTCAGAGTAGCATATCAGAGACTCGCAACACTTTGAGCAAACCATAATATTTTCCTAAATCATTGCTGAAATCCAGATATGTTGTTAAAATGCTAAAGTGTAAAAATTCAGAAATCGCAAGAAGAACCAAGACACACATGAAGCTGTCAAGTACCTGTTGCAAAATAGAAAGTGTGAAGTGTCTCAAGTCAAAAGTGTGAAACATTGTAGAGCTTGGGCACAAAAGGGCTCTGCATGTAATATTGACTAATGGATTTTTACTAAGCTCACCAAATATCACTGATTGATAAAAACATTAGACATGTGGAGATTAACCTAGATACTGGCCAAAAGATACAAATGCTTTAAGAACTTATTGCTTCTCATGTATACGTATTTATCTAATCTCTAGTGCGCAGCAGCTTGGAAGAAAACATTTTTTGCGTTCGATTCTTTTATTTATATCAAAGCTAAATCATTTAGGTGCTGCAATTTGAAAAGACTAAAAGTTTTAGAAGCTTAATTCCTTTTTCTGTTGGGGATAACTGAAACCAGTAGGCACCAAGCTAAGGAAGCTTCTAAACGAAAAAATACATAAATACCCTCTTGAGCCTATTCTGCCCTTGGCTCATTAAAAGAACATAAAAACGTGTGTTTGTGCAATGCACTCTCACCTTCAGCAATCATCCTCAACGATGATTAAGATTGCTGTGATTTGCTTGTCCCTACTTTGTCTGAGAGCAAATGCATCTGAAGTAAGCCATGTTTCCAATATAGCACCTCATGCTTTCTTGTTCGAGACTTTTGATGAGGGTTGGTCCGAGCGATGGGTACACTCATCCGACGAAAAATATAAAGGCGAATTTGCTGTTAAAAAGTCCCAACTGACGGTATGGTAGCGGTGCTTGCCTTAAGTAAGTTCTTGGAACCACTTTTTCAAGTTGTGCATCTTGATCCCAGGTTAATTCTCCCAGCAAGTTTTATGGGCTCACATCTCTTTTAAGCAAGCCTCTTGATCCCTCTAAGGGACTGGTTGTTCAATATGAAGTAACATACAAAAAAGGCTATGAATGTGGGGGCAGCTACCTCAAGTTGTTGACGCATGTAGAGGGATTTGAAGCTCAAGCGCTGGTTGATTCCACCCCTTACTCAGTTATGTTTGGGCCTGACAAGTGCGGAGATCCTTCAGGGAAAGTGAGTGAAATGAGGAGCAAACGATTGCGATAGCTTTATGAACTTACAGAAAACTTTTCCTGCCACACGGATTACAGCAATAGCTGCATCTGATTTCCAGTCCATGTTCTTATAATTGATGCAAGTCTTATGTTTATCCCCCATGTTGATCTAACAGATAACAATCAGCATGCGATTCCTACTGTTGCAGATCCATTTCATAGTCCGACATGAAGCACCAAATGGGACGATTAGCGAGAAACACAGGAAGCCTCACCCAGCTCCTGTCACAGACAAGCTGCCTCATGTTTACACACTAATTATCACACCTGAAAATCAGTAAGAGGGAGGAAGATGGACATAATGTCTAAATCTATGCATATTTCATACTGTACATTATTATATTCCGTGAATTTTGTCTGGCCCACATATCATGCATTCATGCTCTGCATGGCCCATGTGTCATTTGCTCATGCTCTGCATGGCCCACATGTCATGTGTTTGCCCCTGCATGGCTCTGCGTGTACTATACACAATCCGCATGATGATGCCCTACCTCTGCTGACTTGCATTTATATTCAGTTTCTAGGAGCTGATTGAGCCGTACCTTTCACATTATGTGCTCTCTTGATATGAAACTAGTCTGCGCTCTGCAAATGTCAAAAACTCTGCGAGGTGCTGCGGTCCCTTGCTTGATGCTATGTTTCTGCCCGTAATACAACCTGCTATGGGTGTCTTGCTTGATGCAGTGTTGAGATCCGTGTTGATGGTGAAGTAAAAACTCTGGGCCCTATCACAGAGCACATGGAGCCTCCTATAAATCCACCTAAAGAAATTCCAGACCCTGACGACATCAAACCTAGTGACTGGGTGGATGAAGAAACGTGAGAGACACGGTGTCAAGCTTTGCCAATGTCTTTTCCTTCTTCACGATGGGTGCTTATATCAATTCAACATTGGAATGAGTGCTTGTATTGAAAATTAAATATTTTTGATTTCTCAATATTAAAAAAAGATGGTTGGTGCACCCTCCTGCCTACAGAATTCCTGACCCAGATGCCTCACAGCCTGAGGATTGGGATACCAGGAGGGTCATCCCAGATGAGGCAGCTGTAAAGCCCTCCGGGTGGTTGGACGATGAACCACAGTTTATACCTGATCCAGGTGCTGAGACCTGGCCTAGACTTAATGATTGCATCACTTTGCACAATCAAGTTTCTCACAGGAGAGGAGAACCTGTAATTTACATTTGTTTGCTTGCATTTCTTGAACAGCTGCAAAGAAACCCTCTGGCTGGGATAACGAGGAAGATGGAGAGTGGGAGGCGCCAACGATCCCTAACCCCAAATGTAAAAATGCAGGATGTGGGGAGTGGAGTCGCCCGACAAAGCCCAACCCAGCATACCAGGGTGAATGGAGGGCTCCAAGGCTGCCTAACCCAGCCTACAAAGTACGCAGATACTACTACTGATATTTTTTTGTTGTTGTTGACACCGAAGTGCTGGCTTGGTTTCAGGGCATCATCTGGGACATACATAAGGACTCACATGGGTACATGTCCATTTATTGACATTCTAACATGTTCAGGACTTACGCAATCCGTGTATTTATATTTATCAGGGAAAGTGGATCCAAAAGAACATTTCAAACCCTGATTTCTACCATGACCCAGAGCCTCTCAAGAATATTGGGCTGATTGGTGCTGTTGCTTTTGAGGTGACTGTTTGACTAGAAGAATCATACTGATATGTTCAGGTCCCATGTAGCATTACTGAATATGTTCAGGTCCCATGTAGCATTACTGAATATGTTCAGGTCCCATGTAGCATTACTGAATATGTTCAGGTCCCATGTAGCATTACTGAATATGTAGAGATTACAAAGTCATCCAGGTGCGAGAAGATGTGATGACAGATCATGGCTGTGAACGAGATCAGTTGTGTATCTTGCGCAGTATTTTACAGTCCTTGCTGACTGAATTAGGTATCGCTATGTGATGATTTTCATTCATTTGTCTCACAGATTTGGACTATTGATGAGGGTTACACCTTTGATAACATTTATGTGGGTCAAAGTGTGGAGGAGGCTGCTTCTCTCAGGCAACAGCTTTGGGAGCCTAACTTTCAGAAAGCGGTACAGTCGCTCATAAAATGAAAGACTGAGTTTTAGACCACAATGAACCACTCAGATACTTGAGAGTCCATGCATGTAACATGATAGTCAGAAAATGCCTAAAGTTGCTGCTAAAGGATTAAGTCTTTGCTGAAGGATTTGTTGATCCTTCACTTCAATTCCATTGCTATTGAACTGCTCAGAAGAAAGAGGCTGAGGAGAAAGCCCAAGCTGAGAAGGCAGCTGAGAAGTTGAAGCAGTCCAAGCAAAAACGGGAAGGATCCAAGGTCCATGGTCTACCTCTTCTGATCCTGGATGTGAGCAAGCTATATGCACCAACCCTCTCTAGGCTTGAAGCATGTCTCAGAATCCTCTCGAAATCTTCACTGAGTTAACAATGCTCATGCTCCTGATGTCTCACAGTGCAATCCATCGACCTATTTTTGCTCCTTGTAGTATGTCTTCAACTCATCAGTTCAGTTCTGTGACCTGTTCTGCAGGCCTTTGATTCAGGTTTTCTTAAAGCATACAAGCCCTTTGTGGCACCCATACTGGATGTCATTCGAGAATCTCCTTTTGTGGTGTATTTGGCTATTGTAACGCCTGTCTTGGTATTGATTGGGGTCCTGATCTTCCGCAGACCGGTAGGCCTTTGAGAGCAGAGAACTTGTACTTCCTGCCTGATGAAAAGCTGGCAATATTTTTCAAGACATATCTGCTTTAGTTGAGGCCTTTCATTCAATGCAGTCATCCAGAAGAGGGGAGGAAAGTGAGAATGTGAGAGCCAAGAAGTTTGATGAGGCCACGCCTGATGATGATGATGATGTTGATGTGAATGAGGACAAAAAGGATGCTCCAGGAGGCAAGACTGTGAAGGAGGCTGCTACATCATCCAAACAAAACAAGGTACTCGTGCCCATGCTTTCTGCAGGTGTGTTAATAACACGTCATCGTATTAACACATTGCTGGTGTGTCGCATTAGGTTTCTGCACATGAGATTTCTGCGACTGAGGGAGAGGAGGAGGAGGAGGAGGATGCACCTCAAGGGGCTACTACTAGGAGGAGAACTCGCAAAGCTTAATTTTGTGAATGAGATCTTGGATTGCCACTGTCACTGCGCTTGTCTTCATATTGTTTCCTCCAAGGCTCAAACGACTTTTTTTATTTATGTCGGTGGATTGGGCTGGCAACTATGAGGACTATAAAGCATTTGATGGCATAATAGAATACCTCATACTTGAATTTGTAAAATGACGCGGAAAAAGTGTGGAGTAAAGTTTTTGTGAGTACGATAGTGTCTTATGCTCAGCAATCAGACTCGCGCAATTAACGTTTGAAGTTATAGATCATATCAACATCCATGGACCTTCAGGGCGAATGCATAAGGTCCGGACAACATTGTGTGCAGGGAGGAAGAACATGACGAGCTCTATGCATAGCTCTAAAAGCACACTAGATAAATTATCTGTCGGACTGGATGTTGGCACTGTCAGGTGGGCGTATTGAGCATCAAGCCCTGCTCCTACTTCTGAAATGCTGACCCTCATCAGTTCTCTAAACATCCAGGAGTGTGCAATCTACGCAACAAGTTACTACCAATCATTTATGGTAAGAGCTCTACATCATTAATCAAAGTAATTGCCCTGGCCTACTGTAGCTTGCAAAATATTGCTACATTCTCATCATGCTATCATTAAGTGTTGCCCAACTTCACTGTCTTACAGGCGTCCTTCAACATCCCTATCAGTGCCTCAGAAAATGCAGCATCCTATCCCTACCCTTCAGCAGCTAGCAGCAAACCCTTCCAGTGATGAACTCCTCAAACTACTAAGGAAAGGGCTCTCTAGCCCTCTGGTTGCCAACCTCCATTCTAGCCATTCCGCACGGATCTCAGAGTACAGAAAGAACTTCAGCACAGGGCATGAGGTTCTAAATACCACTCAAGTCTTCATGTCTGGCAGTTCTCACCGAGGCAAGGAAGCAGGCCTGACCTCCACTCCCAAACCAGAGAGGACTGCAATCAACACTCTAAGCCATGCAACTCCTATGACAGCAGTTATTACCACTCCATCCAGCGCTTTGGTAGCAGATGGCAAGCTAGGGCAGACAGCTACATCAGCTACACCAGCTACACCAACCATAGAGGCTAGGACTTCATTCTCAAGACAAGGAGGCCCCCCAGCAGGGCTCAGACCATCCACAGGACTTCGACCTACTCCATCCTTGGCCTCCTGGCAGAGTCACAGGGTGTCAAGCAGTAAATCAACAATGGACCAGCAGCCAACACTTCTACAAAGGGATACCAAGTAAGTCCTAGAACAAAGCAAGCCTTGCAATGTAATGCCACGAGTATTAAATCTCTTCTTGCGTCTTGTTCATAATAGCCATTGTTATTGCCGCTGCAGGCCGGCTGTTGGACCACACAAGGCATCTCCTTACAAACCAGGCTCCTTGCTATCTCCTGAGTTCCTGACCTCTAACAGCCAATACCGACATCCCAGTAGCAGCAGCAGGTCAGGGAGTCGTCCTAGTACTGCTGATCCCATCACTCACACCCTCTCTGGACCTCAAATATGTCATGCTTCAAGCATTCTTAAGCAGGCAACACAGTTCAAGGAGTACCAAGGAGTACAAAAGCCGTTGAGTAGGGGACAGCCAATGCAAGGAAGCAATGCACATGTTCAGACCATTGGGACAAATATCGATGGAGGGATAGCAAGACCATCTTCTGCATCAGCTACTGGCCTAAGTCCCATAGCACCTATTAGTGGAAGGCCCAGGCTGCAGGCCATGCTTGCGGATAGCAGTGCATTGGTGCAGAAGTGCAAGACAAGCAGTGCGCAGGCTCAATCACATTCTCATCAACTGCAACAAGAAAGCATTTTCATTAAGGATTCCCAAAGCAGGGTGGAAGCGGATGGCAAAGAATGTAATGAAGGACACCTTGAGGATGTTCCCACAAGTGTTTCACACCACCAGGCATCCAAGCCTGCAGCTGTAGTGACACCTTCCTCACAGTCAAGCGCGCTAACACCTTATGCATCATCCTCAGGCCTGGATGATTACAAAGATGTTCAACCTGAGGCGATGCACTTATCAGCAGTCAGAGTTGGAGCTGATAGCACTTCAGGGTCGCGTCCCTCATCAGTTTCATCAAGGCCTTGTTCTGCAACATCTAACTACTCCATGCAGAATCATGCTGTGGGCCACACAGGTCGTCACATGCATGCTGGTACACTGCAGACATCCGGGCGTACATGGAGAAAAGATGCAGGTGCTTTAGGGACAGTGTATGAGGAGGAGGATGTAGACAGTGTTGACCTGGCCATACTCCGCATCAGACGAGACCACAGTAAGGATGATGAGGCTGTATCCATAGATATCGTCAATGACGTGGTCTCAGAAGGCCCACCCTCATCTCAAGCTCATGTTTTAAAAACTGTTGAGGCGGATACCCTGCCAGGGAGGAAGGTTCCACAAACTTATGTAAGGCATCAGAAGATTGGCCACGTTTATAAAGAAGGTCCCCTTGCATCCAGCTTTAAGCTCACAGGAAGAGGAGGAGAAGGAGGAGCAAACAGTCAGAAACCATCTCGCTTCAAGACATCTTCAGTGCTTCAACAAGCAGCACCCATGGTCCTAAATTTAGAAGACTTGACGTGCAGTACACCTGAGGTGCTTGAGCAAGAGCTTGGGCGAATGAGTTTAGATGAACTCTTGCAATTAGACTCCAAGGTCAGCATAGCTGCTGCAACAAATGATCGTGGAAGAATGAGATCATCAGCTAATAGTGGAAGAATGAGATCATCAACTAATAGTGGGAGAATGAGAACATCAACTAAGGTTACAGACTGAGCACTTCATGAATTTGTGTAGAACATTATTTGATGTCCTAAAAGAGGACAATGCTTGAGTGGTGACAACAAAACGCTTGATTGTGAAACAAAATCACGTGCGAGAGATCAAGGAGTTAAAAAATGAAAGTTGCTTTCTCAGTATGATGAGTGTCAACTTTCAAGGCTTTAATATCTTTAGGCCTGAAAGAAAGAGGTCCTCCAGGCCAGCCTCCTGGCATAGCTTCCCCATCTGTGACAATCCAGAAGAATCTTCCGGTAGTTCTTGAAAGCAACCTTTAAATCTCCTTAGTCTTTCAATGATGAGCATCTCATGCTGTGACCTCTCATCTGAACACTTAGAACCTCATCATTTGGCTCTTTTTTGGCTTGAAATGGCAGAGCCTCTGAGGACTGTCCTCTTACCTTCATGAGGATCATACACAGCATGTCATAGTCATTCATGGCAAGCATTGGTCTTGTAGACACACACCGCTCTGACAAGGACTATGTGCAGTAAATCTGCTTTGATATGAAGCGTTATCAATTCTGAAGCATGACCAAGGGGCGCATGACACAGATATAGTAAAAACAAACGCTCCAGTACTGGAAGACGCAGAATATAATCTCGACCTCCTGTCATGTTAAATTTGCACCTGCACGTCTTACCTGCATGGCTTGCCAACTCAAGCCTTTTATGTCTTTGATGTATTCCTCAGTTTCAGTCCTTGTGCCCTCACAAATTATGATACCTGAATAAGCAGCAAATACGGAGCTGATTAATCAATGTAATGTAATGGACACATTGCAGAAGCGCAGATTCCATGTTGCNCCCTGTTGCATGTAACTCTCTACATGTTCCATGTTGTATGTAACCCTCTACATGTTCCATGTTGTATGTAACTCTCTACATGTTCCCTGTTGTATGTAACTCTCTACATGTTCCATGTTGTATGTAACTCTCTACATGTTCCATGTTGTATGTAACTCTCTACATGTTCCATGTTGTATGTAACTCTCTACATGTTCCCTGTTGTATGTAACTCTCTACATGTTCCCTGTTGTATGTAACTCTCTACATGTTCCCTGTTGTATGTAACTCTCTACATGTTCCCTGTTGTATGTAACTCTCTACATGTTCCATGTTGTATGTAACTCTCTACATGTTCCATGTTGTATGTAACTCTCTACATGTTCCATGTTGCATGTAACTCTCTACATGTTCCATGTTGCATGTAACTCTCTACATGTTCCATGTTGTATGTAACTCTCTACATGTTCCATGTTGTATGTAACTCTCTACATGTATTCAAGTTGTATGTAACTCTCTACATGTATTCAAGTGCACAGCACAGCCTGGATCCTGATCCCATTTCAAACCAATAGCTGAACAATTGTTACATAGATGAAAGTGACACCTGGGAACCCAGGTTTGCTGTAACCAGTAACTCCCAGGCTTCGAGCACAATCTACGATGAATCTGCGCTTCTGCAGGGACTTAATGTGATGGAACCAAATTACCACTCGCACAATTTCTACTTCATGCCCTGTAGATCTGTGAGCAGCATCTGAGTATTCAGAGCTACCAAGATCTTTGAAGGGTTGTGCAGACTCTGTGACCAGAGAGGGTCCTGATTTGGGGTGCAGCGTTTGCGCAGCATCCTACACAATCAATTATGATATCTTTAAGTTTTAAGTAGTCCGTCAACAGCGTCAAAACAAGTGCAGTCCTCTCAAAGTTACATTGAGGTCTGAGGAGTGAAGTTAAAGTTTGAAGATGCTTACTCTTAGTTCTGACACTGCCAAAAGTAAGCACTCAGCACCCTCAGAGTCCTCGGCAACTCTGCGTACCACTTGGCCTAGCTCCTCATGAATGGATCTGTATTTATAACAGCGCTCGATTATTTAACAACCTTCAAAATTTGCTCTGGAATGGTGGAATGTTGTAAAAAAATATTATGCTATGTCATACGTTGTAGCTGCACAGAAGAACAAAGGCAAGAGAGCAGTAGTATGTTTGTTCACCTACTACAGCTGCCTTCCACTGACAGAGTAGCGCACTGTAAAGGATATGCAGTAGGCAGTACAAAACGGAGAGATAGTGGACCTCCTTGGACATGAATGCCTGGAATCCTGTGTGGAAATCATCACATGATTGTGAGGTTGAGATGGCATGAGTGATACACTGCCGGATAATGAACCAAACAACCTGATTGTGCCACTGAGCAAGGGTAAGCTACGGGCTGGTATTGCATTGCCGACTACTGCCTCCTTCGCTAACTTGAGTGCCTCTGCCTCCAGTGTTTGGAACTGTATTGCACCTTCTTCTGTGAATGTGGCCGCTAATGCCTACGTTACACGGTAATGCTGCGTTATGAGATTTTTGAATCTTAAATCTTATTATTGTCCAGTAGCCTCGACTAGGTAGTCATGACAAGTTAGTCACCGACGTACTTCGAGTTCCTCTACTTGTGTCCGCAGGCATTGCAGTTCTGTGGGCATTTAAATTTTAATCTTCATAATGTCTTAAGCCTTGATATGACTGCGAAGGCCTTCGGCTTTCAATCGATCAGTTATGAAACGTTCAGACCGTGCTGACTAGGAGTTTGATAGCTTCGACACCAACTTCAATACTTTACCAATAACTAACTCAACCAAGTGAGTACTTACATCATCAGAGAAGCAAAATTAGGTAGAGCGACCTGATAAAAACGACGGTAACCGTTTGCTTAGTGTTTCACTTTTTCAGAGAGGACATCACAAGAAGGCCCAAGCTCTTGCACAGAAAAGATGGCCCAAAACTTTGTCGCTGGGAAGGCTTACCGCCAACAGCAAGCAAGCAGGAGAAGCTGTACTGGCAGCTCATTTACCAGCCTGACTTCCACGCCACATTATTTGTTGCAGCATCCACGTCAGTAAAAGATCAGATTCTGTATCATACCACCAAATTATGAGTGTTTGAACCTTCAAACACTCTGCCTGCTGTAATTTGTAATCTCACAAGTTGACTTACTGACTCGTGGATCACATCGTGCAAAATCCCTCCTACCTCAGTTTCTAGTCAGGAACTAGCTTACCAACACAATCAAGGGCAGCTGTCAGCTAATACAGCTGTAAGGACTCACAGCCATACCTTGCGTATTGCACCTGATCTGATTGGCAGCCACAACGCTTCTGTGCTCCCTGCTGCCAGCTCAAGTATAGAGTGCTATGGATGTTACACCATCACTGGACCCGCTACTTTGATTAAGACCAGTGAACTTAGCGGATGTGGCATGGAGGCATATCTTGGACATGGTGCACAGATAGAGCTGTACAGCCCTCATGGCAATGTCATCCTCTCCAACACACTAGAGGTGTCAGAGTATCATTTAAATCTAAAGTGATACATTATCCTCAACTGTTTGATGAAGTTATAATCTACATTTATGAACCAAACTTTAGAGACATGTGCCCTCAAAACTGAGCTACTGGTTCGGAAAAGTAGACTGAGTTTATTGACATTTACATTCAATTTATGAATCTTGTGGAACATTCTAAGCAAGAATTTTACCCTTCTGTTCCTGGAAGTCATTGATATGTAGAAGAACATGCAAATAATACACATTGCTGTCATGCACTGTATATGCATGAGGAGGTGCATGGACATGATGCTGTCATGCACTGTATATGCATGAGGAGGTGCATGGACATGATGCTGTCATGCACTGTATATGCAGGAGGAGGTGCATGGACATGATGCTGTCATGCACTGTATATGCAGGAGGAGGTGCATGGACATGATGCTGTCATGCACTGTATATGCAGGAGGAGGTGCATGGACATGATGCTGTCATGCACTGTATATGTGTTGGTCAACATATGGAGATCAAGGGCCCCTACAACCTGGAGGTGCTGTCTCCAGAGGATACACACCATGTGCATGTCCATGATGGGAAGCTGGTGCTTAGCGTGGGTTCATTGCACGAGGGGACTGTCATAAGATTGGAGCCAGGTGCACAACTCTGCCACCCTATTGTGATAGGGCATTAAAGCAATTTCTCAGAAATAGATTGTGAAATTTTGTCATGAGCGAGTTATTTACTACATGTCCTACAGTCCTACAGACTAATACATTGTTTCATCACTGTACGCCTTGCCAGAGTAAGAAGCCAGGATTTACAAACAACATCGTAATCACTTTTTCATTGATTATTTGTCGAAAAACAATGTTTTAGGTACTGGTGTCCTGCTCTCGTTAGGTACGTACTCAAATGTTTCCACCATTTTTACCAAGTGTTCAAATGATGAAATCATACGCCCGTTATTCATATAATTAATCATAAGATCAAATGGAGCACGTAACTCGGCATCAATCTGAATCAATCTACCAAGCTATCTGTAATATGCGCAACACTACAACCTTACATCGATTCTGCTAAGTGCTATAGCTATAACGCATGTATCAAGTGAGAACATGCTCCTAATTTATCATATTTTAAGTGTGAAAGAATTTGGTTTTCGAAGCAAATCCACTGACCAGCATAATGCTGCACATTTTCCAAGATGCGCTATCTGTAGGCATGTGAGTTCATGAATTATGCCTTCTACTAGGCGCCTTAACGGCATGAAAGGGTGTCGAAGTGAACAACTGAGTGCAATGAATATTTCAAGTAACAATGGAACTGCAACCTATCAAAGTAGTCCTGAAGATGCTGCCATATTAAGTCAGAGAGAAGAAGTGCTTGATGCAAAGGAGCGCTTTCTCCTAGCTAACCTGCAGGGCATTGATGCTCCCGTCGCTAAGGTTCAGAATCTCTCAATATTACAAATAATGTGCAGCGCAGTAGCAAATCAATGCCCACCAACTTGCTGTATTCACAGGCCCTTGCAGCTTCTCTTCTGGAGGAACGCACAGCTTTGAAGTACAGATGGGCAAAACTGTTTGAAAATTGTAAAAATGTCACGGTCTAACACTGCACCGGTGTAACGCTGCGCTAGAACTAGGTTATGAGGCATGCTGCCTCACTACTGCCTCACTACGCCCGTACCTCACACACACACAAACGTCTCATAAAGTTCAGTCATACGTCAATTCAGTCATACGCTGTGACAAAAATGGAAAATGAGAAAGAGCTGGTTGCAACAGCAGGTTGGAACTGGTTTAAAGTAGTGTCTCCTGTTGGAATTAATAACTACACATCCTTTTTATGCTCAGGTGCACTGCAGACCTCTCTCCCCATGACAGGCGTTGTGCAGCAACAAATGACTAGGGAGACACCATTTAAAGAGTTTGGTAAGCGTCTAAAGCCCTCAATAGAGACTTCTGAAGAGTTAAGCCACAGGAGCAATCATTAGTTTGCAGGCAATTACTGCTTGTGTCTTGGAGATCGCATGGTATTGATGGGATAGGAATACTCATGACTACGATAGATGCAAAAATTTCTGTAATGTTTTACAGGAATTGTCCCTCTACAAACCACTTGGTGTGCTATCTGGTCTGTACAACAAGTGAGACTTACTAGATGTGTGATAGTGTAATATATGGTACAGCACCTCTGATCCATATTCGACGTTGCCTGATGCATTTTGGACTAGTTTGATAACGCAGTACCCTGATGCTTTTGGCTCCAGAATGTATTCAGGAACTTAATTCATGCTTGACAGTTTCTTTTTCTCATGGCAGATTCAATGGGTGTCACTCTCTCAGCAGCAGCAGCAGCAAGCAGACATGCCATGCTTAATCTGTTGTTTCCAACGACAGTCAGTCGGATGTTCTGTAACATTTTCTGACATGACTTATCATACAAGAAACAACAAAAACACTGTAGAGGTTGATACACTGAACACCAGTATATTTGTGAGAAATCACACTCGTGAAAATTCTTTACATCAGCTTGAACACTGTCACTCTTTAATTAAGGACCCTAGAGTGGTGGTTGCCAGTCTCCTGTCACACTTTCAGATACCAATCCTACGACAGCACTTTCTAACACGAACTCTGCAAATGCTTGGAACTCAGTTTCAGATGAAATGCTATCTTTAATACCGTCCACAGATGCAGCAGCAGCAGCTGTACCAGCTTGCGCCTCATCTGCACAGCCTTCGGAGAGATCTAACTCTAGTGTGGTGGGAGCAGCATCTCTGAGCTCTGCAAAAGCAGGAACTCTGCCTGGGCGCATGGACTGCCATGCATTGACCATGGGACTCAGTTTGACAGGATCCATGGCCTCTGCAAGTACACCCTGAAGTACTGCCAAAGCTCTTTCTGCCGCCTGTCCCTGCAGCTTCTCCCCAGCATCATTGCGTTTTTGAGAGGAGACAGGATCCATTCGCATGGGAGGAGGGAGTGGCTTCCATGCGGCAGCAAAGAGTTGCTTTGGAGGTCTATCACTCTCAACTTCCCTGTGAGCCTGGTTCATCTCTTTGTTGCTGTCTACCGTTATGTCATGGCCTGCCTGTCCTTCTGGTATGCGCTGAGGGAGCTCTGAGGTGCTACTTGCAGAGTGCACAACAACAGGCTCTTGCTCATGCTGCACACTCTCCGTATATTGCATACTAGATGCTTCACCATGAGCATCTCCAGATGATAGAACATCTTTTTCCTCATGCTGAGATTCACCTGCTTGAGCTTCTCCACGTCCATACCCGTCAGTTTCTTCCTGCTGCTGCAGTTCATGCAATGCAGATTTATGAGCACTTTCTTGAACATTGACAATTTCTCCCTCAGCTCTCCCTGGTGACTGCTCTTCCTCCTGAAGAGCATCAGCAGGTTTCTCTTCTGTCTGACAGACTACCTCTGATGGCTCAGCTGTCTCACCACCTTCAAGCTCGGTGATTTGAACCTCAGGCCTGGTGGGTGTCCAGAAGGCTGGTGTTGAGGAAGGATTTGACCAGGAAGCACCATTGAGGAGCAGACGGGCAGCCTCCAGCTCATGAACAGGGATGAAGTATCCAGCCTGGTTGCATAGTGCAAAGTGGGCAGAGTATAAGGTATAATGTAAGTAGAGTCTACAAGCAAGAACACTGCTGCCGTAATACTGCTTGTGCTCGAGTCATGTCAAGGTCTTCCATATCTTAACAGAAGTAGGCTTTAGAAGAATAAAAATCTGAGATTTTAACAAGGACGCAAACAAATGTAACAAGAAGTTCAGCTAGGCATTTTGATATTTTGACACTCCAGTACCTTAATATGTGCTTCTGTCAGAATTCTTCCTGTGATGTTGAGCGCAACCACTTGGGGTTCTGGCAGCACTGGGGTCTTGATGCTGCCTGCCAGCAGCTGGCGCTGAGTCAGCATCTCAATGGTGCGACTGAATTGCTCATCCAGTGCTTTGATGCGTGCTCTAATGGCGGTTGTCATATACAGGTGTATGGGTAGCCTAGGCCTGACTCCAGCTTTAGACCTGAGGGAAAGGGAGCATGCAGGAGGGTTGCTGATACTGGTGTTGAAGAGTTTAAACATTGGGCCACAGTATTTGAAGGGCTCAGAAATTTTCATCAGTCTTAAAGAGAAAAATCAAAATCTTGTGAATGTTACATCTGCAGATTTTAAGATCATGCTGAAAGTGTGCTTGGTAAAGATGCAGCTTCCAATGATGCGATGAAGGTCGTTCTCCTTCAGTTCACCTGGCAGCTGCAGCCCCTCTTTTCCTGCGCTCAGGGCTCTCATAAATGATCTCCTCAATCACAGACCTGCTGTCTGTGTAGTCAACTGCTTCTGTTGCCGCCCGCTCCTCCGCCTCACGCAGTGCCTCTGCAGCATGACGGAATGCCTCTTCCTCATCCACGCTCACGTTGCATTTAACCTCTGCCTCAAACAACTGAGGCGTGATTCCAGCCTCAAAAGTGACACGGCAGAGGACTTGGGATCCAGGGGGAAGCTGGCCAGACCTGAAGAGCAACGGAGGGCAGTGCATAAAACATCAATCTGACGCTCTCCCCTCTACAATTCCCCTATATATCATCACACATTATGCTATCAAGATCTAAACCTTAATGAATCGATCTGCCATTGTAACCATGTTTTCATGTAGGTTTACCGAGGTGAAATATTGATTCCTGCTTGTATGGCGCTCCCGTTGCCTGCCACAACAGGTGTCTGACTTGAGTAGATACCGTAATCCCACTCAAAAAGGAGTGGATATTCACTGGTATTTGTGAGGAGCAGAATGTGGCGATTGACTGCCTGGGAGAGTAATTAGTAAAGAGTAATTAGAAGCAGGATTAGAAATTTAGTAACTCCCAAAGAATATCAAGGTGTCATTTTTCTGCAATCAAACCACTGTTTCAAGGAAGTACATGAAGCACATGGAGTCCATGCACAAGAATACTTGCTGAACCTCCATCCAGGACCCCACATACCTGTGGTAGCATTGTCCCGATAGATAGCACATCATGACTGAGGGTCAAGAGCCGTCCAGGTGATTCAGGGCTCACATTCGGCTCAGTCGTGAAGCCTTGCCATTTGGACCAGTCTCTTATGCTCTCTCCAGGGAGTGAGGGGGGGATCTGGGGGCTGTTGGGGTGAAATCCACGACCCTGAGTGGCAGACATGGATCTTAGTGCCATTGCAACATTAAGTTGTTACTATGTATGTACCTGTACCTATGGACTCTTTTCTAGGCACTTACCAAGCAACTTACAGGCATTTTCTAGGCAAAAACTTATATTCATCGTAAAAACAAAGACGGGGTACAGAAATTAAATAATTACCGAGCAGTGACCTCTTGATTCTGAGGCACGAAGTATTTCGAATTGCTTTGTCATGTTATGCATTGGCCTTTGTTTTTATGGCAACTGTCATTCTGATCAAGGGAAGCGTCTGTATGCAGTTTTCGAGGAGTGTTCTGAAATCCCTTTGAAGTGCTGGCAACATTCAGTAAACCAGCAAGGGATCAGATGTGCCTCATCATGTAAGTGCCTGACATCCACATCCTAGGCTGCTTCAGTCACACACACCTGCAGAGTGAAGACCTCCACCGAGTTGTCCTCCAGCAATACTGGAACGTCCACACTGTACTGCTTTGCCTCTAGAGGAGTGAACAGCCAGTTCAGAGGCGCTGATCGCAATTCAGGAACAGTCCCAGAGGCCTCTGATCTCAGTTTGATGATCTGTCATAAGGCATAATGCCAGCAGGCCAGTGCTTGTTGCAAGACTTTCCGTAACTCCCTCGGAGTTACAATGAGAGGCACTGTGATAGGCACTACTTTACAAGTACAAAGCAGTACAGGCATCAACTAGTTGACAGTGTAGTCTATTTGAGATTTCTTTCATCATACCTCAAAACCCCAGTTTTCTTTTGTCAATCTCTTCACAGCAGACAAGTCTAGAGTGAAGCCAACATCACCAGGGCTGCCGTTCCTCAGCAAGTAAGTGTATAGAGGAGGCATGGTCTCTCCAATCGGGGTCGGCTCAAATGTAAACACACGACTATTAGGTGTCATAAGCAGCTTTGGAATGTGCACTCGGGTGGTTTCCCCACGCAGCTGCAGCTGGATGCGCTTGCCATCATGTACACGCAGGAACGCAGGCAGGATATGCATGCCCACATGGGAGGGTGTGTAAGTGAAGGTGATAGTTGCACGGCTTCCTCGTGCCTCCAATGTCCCAGAGTTTGGGTATAGCTGAAAGATACCATGCTCCTTGATGAAATCCGTGGCCTTCTCCTCTTCATTGCGGGGCCTGCCTGGTTCCACCCAGTTCTCCATCTCAAGGCCAATAGACTCAGAGCTGTAAGGTTATAAAAATGCATAAGGTTATACACCTGGCATCTATGATTCAAGCATCTCAAGACATATAAAACATGAAGCTCTGTAACAGTATTCAGTTATGTTGCAGTATTCATACTGTGTACTGCTTCCACAGTGTCAGTGCTTAGTATAGTACTGCTTCCACAGTGTTAGTGCTTAGTATAGTACTGCTTCCACAGTGTCAGTGCTTAGTATACTGGCTAACCTGTACAGCTCCCAGTGTACAGGGATGTCCGTCACATTCATGATTTCCATGCTGACGACGCAAGGCCTCTGAAACTCGTGGTGACTCCCAAACTCTAAGCGGAAGGGGTGCAGCGCCCTGATTACTACCTCAGTGGTAAGGCTGCCCTTATCCTCCATCTGGGAAGGAAGGCAAAAAGGAGTATGACCTTAACAAACTGTCAACTCAAAACAAAACAGTGGCAGCATTTACCTTTCCTTGCATCTTAATTATGTTATCTCTACAACTGTCAACCATTCTTAAGGACCTAGTCTACTGTGATCAGGGCTCGTAGAAGTTACCATTCAAGCCATGAAATGAGCCATGATATGTCTAGAGATCTCAATGGCTCAGCAGCTCACAAGCTACCTCAAGTCATACCTTGTTCAGTTCCAGCTCCAGGTCTGTCAGCTACCTCAAGTCATACCTTGTTCAGTTTCAGCTCTAGGTCTGTCAGCTACCTCTGTCAGCTACCTCAAGTCATACCTTGTTCAGTTCCAGCTCCAGGTCTGTAACTTGCTTCTCCAGTTCATGATTCAAAGCTGGTATCCCCATAATCTCCCACACCACCTGCAGAAATCAAAAACACTCATAGGCTTGCTGTTCTACTCAGAGTACAACATCTTCTCCAATTTAGGAGACAAGGGCTAGGAGTTACCTGCTTTGGCAAACTGTACAGCAAAATGTCAGAGACCATCAACCGAGGGAAGACCACGTCTGCAGCCAACCGGCAGACTGCTGCCGGTGCCAGCTTGTCCATAGCAGCATATGTTAAAGCTGCAGGTGCTGGTGAAAGCACGGCTGATGCACCCAAGGTTTGGCCGTTCCCAGAAACCACTCTGGTAAGCGGTGGAAGTATGGCCCTTGAAGGTGGGACTGTGGACTTGCCACCTGAG
>BEGY01000143.1:37900-94690 GCA_002335675.1 Chlamydomonas eustigma | reverse complement strand
TTGGAGAAGAAGGTGGACAAGCTGACTGAAGGAGCCCACCCTGATTTCAGGCTGTTCCTATCAGCAGAGCCCCCACCAGCATTAGAGAAGGGGCTGCCCATCTCCTTGCTACAGAACTCTATCAAGCTCACCAATGAACCTCCTGAGGGACTCAAGGTGGGTATCACCGTGCTCCTTTGCTGCTAATTGCTAGCAACAGTCATTATCGCAACAGGCCAAGTAGCCTTTATGGTAATGACTGTAATGTTCTCACAGTGATGAATTACCAGTAGAGCATGTGTGGGCAGATCAGGTTACAATGCATGCCATTGCTTACTTGTTCACACTTTCCCAACTTGATGTGGTCCTATATATCTATGTAGGCCAATCTGCGAAGAGCTTATTGCCAGTTCAATGAGGAGATGCTGGAGAGCTGTGCCAAGCAAGCAGAGTACCGTTCCATTGTTTTTGCACTATGCTACTTTCATGCTGCCTTGCTTGAGAGGAAGAAGTTCGGGGTGGGCAACATCCCAGGCAGCACCAGTGGCATTGGCTGGAACATGAACTACCCTTTCAATGCGGGTGACCTCATTTGCTGTGGCCAGACAGCTAACAACTACCTAGAGAACAATGTCAAGGTGAGTCAAAGCATTGGGAAGCGACAGCATGTGGTGTCGCCTGATGTGTGATGAGCCCAGTGTGTGAGTCTTGATGGACAAATCTCTACTCTCTCTCATTTTGATATCATCTTCTTCAACAGGAACTAGCTTTTTCTCATCGTCTTCTTCTGTTACTCCTTGTGTATGTAAAGGTCCCTTGGGATGATCTGAGATATATGTTTGGTGAGATCATGTACGGTGGTCACATTGTGGAGGACTGGGATCGTCGGCTGGCTAATGCCTATCTGGTCAAGTAAGTGGCTGTGTTGCTAAGAATTAGGTGTCTTTGCATGGATGCAGCTTCCATTTATATTGAATTTAAACAGCATGGTGGGCAGCCGTAAGCCACTCTATGTCAAATGAGTAAAACAGAGCACATGCCTCAAGGTGCTATCATCTTCATATCCTGACATTCATGAGCATGGCTGCGTGGTTTGTGCGTGCTGACAGGTACGTCAATGAGACACTGCTTGAGGTTGTTGAGTTCTTCCCTGGGTTCAACGCCCCTGGCAACTCACTCAATCACAAGCAAGTGCTCGAGTACCTAGATGAGCAGATGCCTCCAGAGACACCACTGGCCTTTGGAATGCACCCGAATGCCGAGATTGGTTTCAAGCTGCGAGAGGCTGAGACATTCTGCAACAGCTTGGTGCAGTTGCAGCCACGTGAGGCCGGTGGAGAGGGAGGCATGAGTATGGAGGAGAAGGCCAAGATGGTGTTGGATGACTTGGTGAGAGCTTGCGCTTTGATAAGGAGTCAAGTCAAATACTGTACAGCACTTTGTGGGTTGTTCAGAAATCTGTCTTTCGTCCATCAAAGCATGAGCTATTTAGGCTTTTCTTCCTCCATTCAAATGTAAGTGTGCATATCTCCTCCAGGTTGAGCGTCTGCCAGAGCAGTTTGACATGGAAGACATTCGAGGCCGTGTTGAGGAGTACACTCCCTATGTCATGGTTGCAATCCAGGTGAGAGAGGTTTGAGAGGAATACTGTTTGTAACGGACCATCCAGTACAAGATTCTTGATGTTAACATGCATTCTGTTTTTCATGTTGTCAATTTGAAAATCTCTGTAAGATGATTATTTTTTTCTTGTACTCTGCAGGAAAGTGAACGCATGAACATGCTGTTAGCTGAGATGAAGCGTTCTCTAGCAGAGCTTGACCTGGGTCTGAAAGGTGACCTTACTATGAGTGAACCTATGGAGCGCTTGATGAAGGCCATGGCCACCGACCTGGTGCCCTCCTCCTGGCGTAACCTGGCTTATCCCAGCCTGAGGCCTTTGGGCAGCTGGCTCCAGAACCTGTTGATGAGAGTGCAGCAGCTGGTTGAATGGACAGCAGAGCTAGGAGTGCCCAAGGTGGTATGGCTCAGTGGTTTGTTCAACCCACAGTCCTTCCTGACGGCTGTTATGCAGGTAAGAGGTGTTGTCAGGATTCCGCCATTTGCCCTGTTGTTTGAAGTCTCTAACATGTACATGTACTCCTTGCTTTGTGACCAAGGTTGAGTTTTATTGTTGCATGCGTGACCCTGGCATGTGTATCCCTTGTAGACCACTGCTCGCCGTAATGACTGGCCTCTGGACAAGACTGTCATTCTCACTGAGGTCACTAAGAAGCAGCCAGACCAAGTGGATGCTCCTTCTCGAGATGGAGCTTACATACATGGCCTGACCCTGGAAGGTTGTCGTTGGGATGACAAGGCTGGTGTGTTGGATGACTCCAAGCCAAAAGAGCTGTTCTGCCCGATGCCTGTGATCTTGGTCCGTGCTGTCACGGTGGACAAGGCAGAGATGAAGGATGCATATCAGTGCCCTGTGTATTGCACTGAGGCTAGGTTCAGAGAAGAGGTGAGATGACCTCCTATATTTGAGTGTTGTGTTTGAAGGGTCTTCTAATTTGTGTATCAATTGATTATGTCACAAACATCTGGCACCCCCCAATGATGATCATTGCTTCAAGGACTAAATTATGCACAAACAGGCCTCCTTATAAGAATGTGCTGATATTCTGCATTTTTGCAAATTGACCTTGCCCTCTGTTGCTTCCGTCAGATCTTCACTGCTCAGTTGAAGAGCAAACATACTTGGATTAAGTGGACTCTGGCAGGAGTGTGCATGTTTCTAGACGGTGAGTGCGTTCATGCCTTCAAGAGTCTTTTTACTTTTAGAACTAGCATGGTCTTCTTGGACATTTTGCTAATCTTCTCATGTTCCCATATTGCAGTTGTGTAAGAGCTGTGAGAAGATGAAGAGGCTGCCCTGATCCTAGAGAAAAGTGATGGGTGTGCCTTTGGACTGAGCTTTCCTAGGGACGAGTTGCTTTAGTCACATAGGAATCAACGATGCATATTTTTTAGTAATAAGCATGACTGTCTGAAGTTGTGTGCCCAACATTAGTAAGCAGGACATGCAGTGTAACTGATTTAGATTGTACAGATAATATCTTGACGCTTATTTTGCTTTGTTGTGAATAGCTTATATTTCCCTTCTCGTGATTACTGAAGGCTGAAGGACATGTCCGAGATAATTAGGACTTATGATTATGGTAGCATCATAAAAGATGTGAAGCCCGCTTGTATGTAATGTGTTAAGCTTGTAGTCCTCTTACAATAAGGAGGACTCCTTATTGTAAGATTGAGCTTGCGGCAGGAGGGCGTAGGTGGAGTCCATCACTCCACCTACGCCCCCTGCCGCAAGCTCAATCTTCACATGATCAACACCACCCCAACGTGCTCCCTGCTGCAGTCGACCTGTAGTACTGCGGCTGCCAGCTGTACCACCTCCATCTTCAGTCACTTTCACACTTCCTTCTGCTGATGTGTGAACATTGTGAAGAGTAACCTTATTATTATAGCTGCTGCTGCATCCAGCAGGTAGCGGCATAAGGCGTGTAATGAGGACGAGTATGCAGCACATTTGAATTGTTACATGTCACTGGTGTCTGAGTTCTGAAAATAGAGTTGTTCCCACTAACTTAAATTACCGAATAATGTAACATCTTCCTTACAGCCTGCTACAGCCAGCTGATAGATTGTTCAACTAAGGCAATCAAGGATGTCTTGAAATTTGCAGTACGAATTCAGTCCCCCCTAATTTACCTCATTGCACTCTCTTTATCGCACATGAATCGTTAGGATGATCAGTCACGCCGCCGCTCCGTCACGGCAGGGGAAGCAACGACATACCTTGATAATACTACCGCCTGATGATGAATATGGGTTTTACTTGGTCATTGTCTTCCAAAATTACCATAATGTGCACTATTCCCGATGCCCCGTTTCAGTGCTATCTAACGAGGATACCTACGACTCCCCTCAATCTCATATAAATATCACTTCTTGAATATGATATATGTATGTTTACATTATGGAATTCTGTATTTTGTTGATGATGTGATAGTCTAGGGCTTTCTCTAGGCAATGTCGGACTTGAACCGAAAACCTGCTGTTAAACCAGCTATTAAAAAGCACTGCGTAAGCGCAGGAAACCAAGTCCTTGCGCCCCTTCAGAACTATAAAAAGACTTTTAATACCCAGCTAAAATACGGAGACAACGAACGAAATCTGATCCGTATATTTAAACCAATACGCTCAATTCCTTGGATATGTAGGCTTCAGAGCAGAACAGTAGACAGCTTGATGGAACGCAAATAAGCAATAAAACGCACCGTTACCAAATTAGTAATTATGGTAACATTAGTAATAACATGCGCGTATAGCGTGTAGCACAACCAAACACCAGCCAATTTTGACCATGATTGCACTTCTGACCCAAAACACTAAAATTGCTCATTATATTACTAATGTACCACTAGTACCACACCTGCGGAGACACAACCATTCGAGCTCAGTAACTAACTTGCATTCATCAGTGCAGAAAAATAGACAGCTAGTTGGCACACTACAACGGCTACGACCAAATGCACCTTATCAGTAATAGCATGTGTGTAGCACACCCCAACGTAAAGACACTCATGCCATGCTAGCCTGCTAGGTAGCCATGCACCGCCTATAGAAGAAGCTCATGTTGGCCAAGTCATTTACAGAGACATTGTATTATTGTATGCGGCAGTTACATGAAGATTCTAGAGTAATATCTACTAGCACGTTAGATCTAGAGGATCATATTACTGAATCTGTCTGAATAATCAGATAAGTAATAAAATTTGTTTTAAATAAGAGAAGACTGTGTGTAGACATTGTAACT
The DNA here is from genome assembly GCA_002335675.1 of Chlamydomonas eustigma. Classification (NCBI taxonomy): domain Eukaryota; kingdom Viridiplantae; phylum Chlorophyta; class Chlorophyceae; order Chlamydomonadales; family Chlamydomonadaceae; genus Chlamydomonas; species Chlamydomonas eustigma. The sequence goes on along the minus strand of BEGY01000143.1, from coordinate 89,847 downwards.
CGTAACTCAGTTTGTTTTAACCTGTCACGGAACGACAAGAGCAGATTTTACTCAGAATTTTAACTCCCACAATACTGAATGAACCAGCAGATCATCAGCAGCTGCTTGATCTCGGCATGTATTACTTTATTTACTGAGCAGCGGCTCTAGAGAGCATACAACCTTATTGCGTCGTAAATAAGATAGAGGATCGTAGAAGTAATAAGTTCGCACATTATTTCAAACAGTCCAAAATCAGTTGGCACGAGCTTTACATTTACTACTTAGCAGGCGGCGGTACTCTGTAAGAAAGAATTGTATCTATTATAGGTAGTAACATTGTAAATCTTTTTTAATCAGCACATCCAATATCCTCATTTCATGAATTAGCTCCTGTTATTGATATAATCCAGCAGCTCATCAGCAGTAGGTAAGGAGCTCCTCAACATATTGAGCTGAACAAGTAGATTGCAACAAATGCAGCGTACAAAAGAAATCCCAGGGCCACAGTCCATATATTGAGCTTGTACCTGCCGATGTTGAATGCCAAAAAAAATAAACTCAAGTACAATGAGGACGATTTGCATGTACGTCTTAACACAAGGCTTTTGCAAGGGGGCACGCTACATAAATAATATAAATAATATATTGCTGTATTAATTTGCTGTTCAACATTATTATAGATATAATAGATCCCACCTGAAGCAGAGAGGCACTGCAACAGCCCAAGTGAAGGAGCATGCAAGGCAGCAGCTGTACAGCACTCTGATGGAGGCAGTCTGTGGCAAAATCACAGGCCCATCATAGTCGTCTGTACCGCCGACATATAAAAGGGTGCAGCCGACGCCGCCCAGGAGAACAAACAAAGGGCTGCCAAAACAGGCAGTGAGTGCCATGGTAGGGAAGCCCTCCCTTGCCATGGCCAGGTTGGCAGCAATGTCGCTGGTTGAGCTCCCCCAGGATACTAAGGTCACAGCCAACTGAGACATAGTTGACAACAGGAGGCTAGTTCTTTCAATGACAATCTTCAATAAGAAATAGTCTGAAGTTGATAATGACAGTAACTACATAGATGCCTCTCAATACCATCGCACATGAAGAAGCTTGATCATGAAGCTAAATGAAGGCACTTTTTAGGCCTCAAAATGAGCGCAAAAATGTTTCTGGGTTGAAAGCCTAGTTCCCCCCCAACAGATCTTTCCCTAGTCTTCAAAAGCACCATTTACTAGGGAAAAAAACTCAAGAGAATTGTTTTAAGAGCATTTCAATATGCACTACTACATCAACTCCCACCACTATAATCCATCATACCAGTGAGGAATTGATGTTAAAGATGATGCCAAAAGCCATCGTGATGACCACCACCTCATCTGCTGCCACATCCATCCACACCATAGAGCCAAAGAAAACCAAAACAGTGCATGCGCCTGCATAAGAGAAATACCATAATAAACAGGAGGAAGAGCTTTAACGCCGCACAATACCACCTGTCAAAATGACATTTGAAAAAGTACTTCAGTGTCCTTATGTCCCAACTCCTCTCCGTGTCGTAGTGTGATCTTGACTATTTTGAGGCCACAGAGGTTAACAGTGACCATGTGCAATAATGTGAAGCGGGAACATGCAGTAATGTGAAACATAATGCTCTCATTTAGCCGTACTGTGAAGCATGAACATACAGCACTGACCTAAAGGCCACCCAGTGAGAAACCCATCCGTAGGGTATGTAACCAGCATCAAGATAGACAGAATCAGGCAGCAGGCAGTACACACCTGCACAGAGAGGTGAACAAACAAGTGTGGGCAGGTCAGGGCAATAAGAAGCAGTGCAGAATCTCAACATGACAATCTACTCCAAAGTAGCGTTTTGATGTCATAAATTAATAACTCAACTGTTCACCCTACTACTCTCAACAGGCCACGGAGTCATCACTTCTGTCTATGACATATAAGGTTCTTGAGCTTCTAGTTGCTGACCTGCAGCTGTCTGTCTTCCAGCCAGGATGCCTCAAATGGTGCAAAGTGGAACCAGTGGACTGCTACGAGTAAGGGCAACACTAACGGCATCATGGATGCGTAGAATCTACTAGGGTAGCGAACCCCAGACCCTTTCCGGTTGGACAGTAAAGGCAAGGTGAGTGAAATGGCTGCCTGAACTGGAGCTCTCCACATCCACACAACCAACAGCCACAGACTTACACCTTTGGGCATGCCGCTTGCACCCTTCTCGATACGCTCGCCTGAGGCCGCTACTGAGGCACCGCTCCCTCTCAAAACAGGAGACGGATTAAGTACGCCACACATGACTTCTTTAGGTGGGTCAACCTCCACACTTCTGAGATCTGAAACCCTGGTTGCAGAATTGACAGCACACTCTGCAACTGCTTCTGATCTCAGAGTCGGTGCGCAGGCATGGAAGATGGGATGAGCATGTCTCCAGGCATGGAAGATGGGGTGAGAATAATGTCTCCAGAATTTTTTGAATGAGGCCGACGGCCTCTCTGAACAAGTAGGCAATGAAGAAGTCCCGCCCTCAGAACGTACAGGCACTGATACAAGCACCTGAGAGCAAGCAGGCACTGCTGTCGTAGGCCCTTCAGAGCAAATAGGCACTGCTGATGCAGGCCCTTCAGAGCAATTAGATACTGTGGCTGCTTCTGCAGTACAGTCACTTATTGCAGGAGGAAGCAACAAACCTTCCTGTGAGTCAGCAATGTCCCAGGTTACTTTCCTTCTTATTGAAGCAGTACCCATGCTGCTAGTATTGCCCCACGAGGCAGCCGCAGCGGAGGGTGAATAGGGCAACAAACCTTCATTTTGCTTACGGCTCCTGCTGCCCAGAATGGATGAGGAGCTTGCACTCCGGTTCCATACAAGCCTTGTCTGAGCTGCAGCAGGTGCAGTACGCACCGTTGCACTATCTAAAATTGTATTGCAGCTGCTGCTGCTGCAGAGCTCAGGTAGAGGAGCTGCTTCTCCTTCTCCCATGATAGCAACAGATGCAGGCATGATGAGAGATCTAGGCTCGCTGCCTGGACTATCTTCAACGTCAGATGAGATATTGCAGGGAGCATGCGGATAAGCAGCATCTTCTGATTCATACGATGAATGCCTGTTGCAAGCTTGTACATTCTGAAGGACAGCTGCGTCACTGCAGGTCCTCACACAGTTAACATCAGGTCCAGGGTTTGTGGAAGGACAGCCAGCACTGTCAAACCATCCCCCACCATCACCAATGTCATCATCCCAGCAAAGAAGGAGTTCACGAGACCAGGAACCTGACTCATCACCATTGAGGACCATGTCTAGGTCAGAAGAACCATAGGAACCTGACCAACAATAATCAAAGATCCAAGCCATGCAGCTGCAGTCAAGAGCCCAACCCAGACATCCATATCTCTCTCTTCTGATGCGCCGCTGCCTCTGCCTGGCCATGAAAAGCTTGCAGGCCTTGTCCAAATGAGATGTACTGCAAGGCAAGTCAGATAAAGGTAGTGAGACAGGAGTCATTCATACATTCTGAGCTATATACTACTATCCTGTCTAATTATACTGAGAAGGTTTGAATGCGAAAGAAGCAAAGCATTGCTTAATAACAATATCCCATTTTCACTATTATGTCGATGCCTCAGCATGTCATCATGTTGTTATCAGAATGCAGTTGGGCTCATACTCACGATCTGTGTATTGGAACCTCGTGACTCTCAGGCTCTGCCTTCATAGGTGCATCTCCACCACACAATGCGACAGTGGTGGCAACATAGGCAACATACAGGAGCAACAGGAGCGCAAGCTGCACAGGATGTACAAGATAAATAGGTATCATTTTTTGTCACCCTCATCTAGACTGTACCGTAACGCTAGCTTTCTGTAGCCAACAAGCAGGGACATGCTCAAAGAGTGGTTCTTGGTCTGATGGGTACTTATTTATGTGAGCTGCATCTGTACAACTTCAGCAGAGGTTCAGAGCTATAATCTAGCCGTAGCTATCTAAGTGTGTCCTGCTTATGCAGTAAGGCATGGTGGATATGACAAGGAGATAGTACCGTACTCAGACGCATAATACAGGATTGAGATGCCCTGCTAGTTGACCCACCTAATAGACCCACCTGCCACTGAGCTACAGATCCCCAAATCAGCAGCATCAGAACACCCAGGACCCCAGCCATATAGAATAAGCAGTCTTTCAAGAACAGACTTCGAGCCACGTACACCTGAAGGCCCCAAAAGGGCGGCAAGAGAACAAGGAACAAAACCTCAATTGCTGATCTAGCTGATCATGAATATGTTGTGTGACCGTCAGTGAAAATTATGACAGTAACACTTTATCACTAGTTTTATCTCGTGCATGTAGTCGAGGCAAGTATTCCTTATGTGCACCACATCCGGCTGTCTAGTTCTCTTGTGTTTGAAATCCGGTATACTTCATGACATCACAACATATTGCACACCAGCATACATCACCTCCTTCATAGGTGTGGCTAGCACGACCAGAGCCACCACCACAGTAGTTGCACAGATACCACTGCCTATGGGCTCTGTCAGGGCTAGCTCAACACCAGCCTGACGATCGGCAAAGAAAGATAAGCACTGTTCAGCATAACCAGCAGTATGATGAAACTCTGAAGTTTTCAATGACCATAATGCCATGCTACAACTAACCATCTTGGCCCATGATCTGAGCAAAGGACATAATTGTGATCTGCCTAATTTGCCCATGTGCTTACGTTATTCATGGGAAGCTGCCCATGTGCTTACGTTATTCATGGGAAGCTGTGTAAACGTGCGGCCAAAATTTGCACCCTGCTGTTAGCTATGGATAGCTCTGTTAAAAGATGTCAGCCACTCCATCTGCCTAAACACTATATAATACTTACCCCATCAGCCATGGATAGCTGTGTGAAGATGTCAGCCACTCCATTCCCAAAGGACAAGAGAGTGGCACCGGCCACAGCTGGTGACAGCTTCAAGAACTCTGAGATCCTTTCCTGAAGAATAACCAGGACAAGAAGTTGAGGATTGAAATGTGAAAAACTTCTTGGACAGTGCACCCTGATTTGAGTGCTATTAATGCACGCCAGATTAGGTACCTTAAAAGGTTTCATGTCACATTATTGATCAGCCTTATTAGAACCAACTAAGACAGTAGCAGTCAAATGTGCTGCACATGAAAGTATAAGTGTGCACCGAGAGGAACCAGGTAGCATACAATGGAAGGGCAGAAGAATCGATCGCATGCCACTGTGAGCACGGTGAACATAAGGACCACCCAGCACAGCTGTATCAACAAAGAGGCCCATGGCCTACACAGATGCAAATGACAATGAGGAGACATGTCAGTAATAAGCAAATTCATGACACATGGCATACACATTCAAATGCAGGCCTTCAAGAGCATTAGCAGGTAGGCGACGCCATGGAACTTGTTTTGGGGTTACCCACCACTGTTCGAACTTGCAAAAATGAATGTCGAGAAAATCTACAAGGCCAGATAAATCCGAACATTCTTTTTTAACGTATTCACAACGCAAAGGTGCAGGCACTGAATAGGGCTGACATGCTGAGGCTTTAGCGGCTAATCGATATTTCAATGAGTGTTGAGAAAATTTGATAGCTTCCCCGTGAGTAAGAAGGCAGCATCCAATACACACTGCAAGCACTCTTGAAATCAATTTGAGATCCATATTTCATTCAGTTTTTGAAGATTATATAAGTAAATAGTAACAATTGATGTTAAGAGGCTCATTGCGTTTCATGACGTCATTGAAATACACCTAGTTTGCTGACACAGGCCCCGTGCAAATACGTTGTTCCTTACACAGAAATCAGCTCATGCATTGCTTTTGCAACAGCAATATTAAAGCAATGATAATCTTAATTCTCGTGAATTATGGCAGTTGAGAAAACTGCAAAGGCAAGAATGTGATGCCTTGATTTTTCTTCTGTGTCGCATAAACATTTAATTACGTGTAGGACGTATCACTGATATGCACTAAGGATAAAAGGATACTAGAGGAAGATAGGCGCAGCGAGCTCCTAGACCTTCTCAGAGCCTTTGTCCAGCCTAACGAAAACCCGAATCTGAGCTCTAATTTTAATATTCCTGGCGCAGATCCTGTCCATGTGTTCATTGAGATCTTGCTACAGAGAAGTGTGCAGAAAGATGCTGAGGCTGTCCACCTTCTGCTGAGGTATGCATAAGTACTGCAACCTACAAGCGACTCAATAAGAAATTCCATTATAGAATCTTGTTTGAGTTCTTAAACCTCATTATTGATATAGTATGAACTGATGAAACAATGCCAGTAGGCTAGTTTAGCTAGTTGAGTGCAGATGATTTCATAATACGATGTACGACTGTTGAGTGAATGCAGGAGTTTGAAAATTTTGTCACGCAAACAAGACAATCGTTGTATCATTGGAGCTGATGGCATCATGGCAGTACTCCTGAGCTTGTCTCCCCCCTTGACACCCAAAATTGCAGCTGAGGTCAGCAGAGGAGACTCAACCCCACAAGTGTTATCAACATGTACTGCACTATTCATAACTGGTCAATGATTGCTGGTTCTGAATGGCTTCAAAACCATTAAGCAAAAGTGACCATACTGTGCGCGGATCCATGTTATATCAAGTACTTTTATCTGTATCATGCCACTGCATCAAGCATGAATAATGATACCCCTGCTGATGATGATCCACTTCATGATCAGGGTGCTAGTGTGAACCTCCACTTCATGATCAGGGTGCTAGTGTGAACCTCCACTTCATGATCAGGGTGCTAGTGTGAACCTCCACTTCATGATCAGGGTGCTAGTGTGAACCTCCACTTCATGATCAGGGTGCTATTGTAGCTAGTGTGAACCTCCACTTCATGATCAGGGTGCTAGTGTGAACCTCCACTTCATGATCAGGGTGCTAATGTGCTCCTCAATGTCTGCTATGAGCCTCAGAATGTGTCAGCTCTCTTGAATACAACAGGAGTCCAGCAGCTTGTTGGATTCCTTTCAGACGATGACCCAGATCTGCAGGCAAGTGCTCATGTAATGCTCTCATCTGATAGACTCAAATCTGCAGGCGCGCTATTGCGACCTTTGATATCCTTAAGATTGACCCAGCAGCAGATCTTCAGGAAAGTGCTTTTGCAGTGGCCTTATAATGGCCTTTTGATAGACCGGCCAGCAGATGGTATAATGTCCAAGTGCTTATGTGGTCTATGATATCCCCTCTGATAGACCCAGATCTGCTGGCTGTATAGTTGACAAGTGATCATAATGTTGTTACCTAGTACCAAACACTTAGCTCCCAAGTAGAGGTGGACTTGTTTGACATTCCTAAGCTAATGTACTGCCTGATGTCACTCTTTAAGTTACTGACCCCTTTTTGATCACTCATCACAGGCTAATGCTGCTGGAGCGATACAGAGCATCTGTTTCCAACCACTGGGCAGGCAGCGTGTTTGTGATTTAGGAGGCATACAGGTAATAAAATAGGAGGCATATAGGTAATAAAATAGGAGGCATATAGGTAATAAAATAGGACGCATACAAGTAATAAAATAGGAGGCATTTACAGGTAATAAAATAGGAGGCATGCAGGTAATATAATAAAGACATACAGGTAATAAAATAGGAGCCATACAGGTAATAAAATAGAGACATACTGTTTTCTATTTGACTGTTTTCTTTTTGTGTTTGGAGTGTTCTTTGCATTGTCGCCGTACATTCAAAGCCTGCTGTATAGTAATTTTAACCATCTTTCGATGGTCTGTCTGACTAGATACCTGTTTTGCACTCTATGTTTGCACCTTCTCCTAACGTGGTCGTTCAATGTCTCAAACCTGATGATATGCTTTCAGCATTACTTGTTATCTCCGAACGCACGCTTCTTTCTTGTGTGTATGTGCTTGCTCATGTTTCTGCCTTCATCCCTGACAATAGGTCCCATGTGTACTGCCTTCATCCCTGACAATAGGTCCCATGTGTACTGCCTTCATCCCTGACAATAGGTCCCATGTGTACTGCCTTCATCCCTGACAATAGGTCCCATGTGTACTGCCTTCATCCCTGACAATAGGTCCCATGTGTACTGCCTTCATCCCTGACAGTGTACTGCCTTCATCCCTGACAATAGGTCCCATGTTTACTGCCTTCATCCCTGACAATAGGTCCCATGTGTACTGCCTTCATCCCTGACAATAGGCCCCATGTGTACTGCTAGTACTGCCTTCATCCCTGACAATAGGTCCCATGTGTACTGCCTTCATCCCTGACAATAGGTCCCATGTGTAAACTTGCAATAATCCCTTGCGGTTAAGATTCAGACAGTGCTGACTAGTACGTTATTTTATACCTGCCTTGCAGTTAAGATTCAGACAGTGCTGACTATGTTATTTCATACCTGCCTTGCTGTTGATGGATCCAGAGTCTCCTCCCCCTGCTGGGTTGCAACCACCCTAAGGTAGTGACTCGGGCTGCAGGTGCAATCCACAATCTCTCTTCCGACTCAGAATCCATCCGTCTCATCCGCAAATACGCTGGTATTCCCCGTCTTCTACTTCTGCTGTCGGACACAAATGTTGCGGTGGCTGGGTCTGCAGCTGGAGCACTGCAGAATGTTTCAAGAGAGCTAGCCAGCAGGTTGCTGATCAGGTGATTTTGCCACGTTGTTGCTACTAGGTTCATCTGCTGATCTACATTATTGGATCATTGCTGTTTGAAAAGAGGGGCTTGGCACTACCATCTTTGGCAGCTTACTCAATAGGATTGAGGATCTTGTTTCTTGTAAATGACAGATGATACAGTAGGAAAAGTATGAATGCGGAAGGGGCATTGTATTAAGTGATTCATAGGCATTAGATAATAATCAGGGCACTACCTTTCATGGCAAAGCACTGTCCTGAAATACAGGCACTGCCTTTCATGGCAAAGTACTGTCCTGAAATAGATCAGAAGAATCTTGAAGCATCTCAATTAGATCCCTATTTGAGCTTCTCATTTACACAGCCATTACTTCTAAATAGGTCACTCTCTTTGACGCGCAGGGAAATGGATGCTATTCCTGCACTGGCCATGCTCCTGTCTTGTGAAGATGTTCATGCCCAGGTATGAGTGTAATCAGAGTAGGTATTCTTTCTGGCTTGACAATTCTCTGCTGCATGGAGTCTTGTGTTTAGCTTCATGTCTGCTGCATGGAGTCATTACGCTTAGCTTGTATGCTGCATGGAGTCTTGTGCTTAGCTGCTATTTCATCTCTCTGTGTGGAATTGCTTTCTGCATGAGCTGACCGCAAAGTTATGACATGAGTGATGGTGATGTAGAATATCGTTTTATGACATAGGTCACTATTGCATGCCATCATCTCCTGTGGTGGTTTCTACTTGAAGAAGATGGCAAAGTATGAATGAGAGTGCATCCTCGTTGAAATTGCAACTTGAACCAGTGCTCCTGCTCTGCATTTGAATTTGATCTTCAATACCCATTTGCTGATGATGCAATCATTGTATTCCAGGTCTGTGCAGCCGGTGCACTGCTCAACATTCTAGGGCCAGACTTGGAAGGAGGGATGTATGGACCACGTGCTGATCGCCGCTCACTAGGTCGCATGATGTCTCTGGTCATGGCAGCCTCCATGGTCTTTGATGGTGTTTATGAGAAACGTCCAGACATAGTATGAGAAGCTGCTGGGCTATTTATACTATGTACCAAAGACATGAATGAGAGGCCTGCATAACTATGAGATTAGTAATGATACCCAACACATCCTTTTCTTACACCTAGAGAGGCAATAAATATGCATCTCAAGATCTGGAAGTCTAACATGCTTGCAGACGACTGGCAGCAGAAGTAGACAGTGCTCCATTAACTCAAAAATCTTTAAGGCTCATCTGCCAGTTCGTATGTCAGTAGGACTTACTGTGCTAAGGCATCCGCCCTGCTCTTTACACTCGACCATTATGGGACTATCACTTATTGAAACATGATGATCGTGTGCAATGATTTACTTTGATATCATGGCCATTATTGCCTTCTACTATTGGCTGCTGCAAACATAATATCATGTTAGCATACAATTACACATGATCTGCGAAATCTGCTATGTCCTGTATGTCCTGTTCAACGTTTCTAGTGTAGTCTGAAATAGATCATTTTCTCAGCACTGACTACTATGTCCAGACTATGCCGTGAACTATGTCCAGACTATGCCGTGAACTACCCATGTGCACGATGAAGCACCCGCATGCCGACCAGTTCCTCTCAGCACTGACTATGTCCAGACTATGCCGTGAACTATGTTGAAACCATGTGCAAGCATCCGCATGCCGACCAGTTCCTCTCAGCTGTGCTGTGAAACCATGTGCAAGCATCCGCATGCCGACCAGTTCCTCTCAGCAGTACTACTAGCAGCTGAAGTGACATTATTCAAGCTGAAAGCAACCTTGCTGCAGCCTAGTGGAAACTTTTCAGAGCAATTGTACCAGAATAATCTGCGCCTTGAATTCGGTGTATAATATTATGTTCATGACGCCATCAACCCCTGCTTTTCCCCTCATCAGATAGTGGGCATGCCATCTTCATCTTCCACCACTGCACGTCCTTGAATTAGTCAAAGATGACAGCATTTACAGCATTGACACTTCCAGCTGCCAATTATTCGTCCAAACAGCAGATGCTCTCACTTCACATAGAGCTGCTTAACATTCTAGGATATCAGACATGATAACATAGGATAAGATGGCCCAGCGAGTTGAGCAGTTGGATGTATTTGAGGACACATCTCTAGGCTTATGTTAATGATGTTGCTGCTCTGCATAGCAGACCGCCGCTGCTTGGATTAAAGGTGAGTTTCCTCATGGCCCAACAACCAAGGATTCATGAAAGGATTGGTTTTTGTTTATCACATGTCTTACATTTCCATTAAGCCAGCTTTGTGTTGATAGTGAAGTTTGAAATTGTTTGTTGTCACCGTTTCAGGTGTTTACAGTTGACTTTATTGAAGGGTGTCTCTGACTTGATGAGCCACAAGCAGAAGTGTTTGTTGAACTTTTCCGCTTGTGCTGGCGTGACTAAATTGATGATTGATGACGGTGACTTTTGATGTTGCCTACTCCAATACTGCCTGATTGCATTACTTCTTCATTGCTAATGTCATGTGCATACCTCTTTCGCTGTCCAGTGCCCCTAATATCCCACTTCTTGCAGCTTTTACGGTGTGATTTTGTGGACTGAGAAGGGTTGTTAGGCGGGGACAGCAATCTTCCACAGCCCTTAGCTTTGCAGCGCAAGACACAAGCTCCACGATGACCCTCATCTTCACTCATAATCCCGTCAAAATTTTTGCTCCAAGCCTTACTACATCGCAACTTTGCAGTCTATCTGTGGGAGTGAAACTGCGACCCGTATACAGCTGTGTACTATCATCCTGAATGAGACTACCTACACAGTGCATTGCAATTTTTTATAGACATGGTATAGTAAGCGATGCGCATCTCTACTATCTGATGTACGGGTTTTCGCTGTTGAAACCTTTGTGATTTTGCTAATTGCGAATTTTCATATAATGCATGAAAATTTGAATGGAGGGAGGTTTTCTAGAACGGTCCCGCTCCTTCGAGTTTTGTATAGGTACCATCACTGTCAGTATTCTAGCTTTGCCCACCAATTATACTCAAGGTTTTGCTGCAATAATCTGAACATCAAACTCTTGCCTGTACAAAACAGCAAGCAGATCAACAAGACGAGTAAAGGGATTCATCACTCTAATCATTACAGTGGATATCACAGGAGGATTATACAGTGCACATCACTGTTAAATACGGACCATTCCTACAATATCTGTACATTCTGTTCCAGCTTTCCCAGATAGCAAACATTTTACAATGCTGATAAATGAGCTTTCCATTTTAGATAAGCAACAGCACCACTTTGATCCAACAAGCAGTTGCGAGCATCCTGAAGAGCTGCCTCAAAATGTGACATCATAATCTTAGGAGTGCTTGCTGTCTCATCATACAGCTTAGGGCTGCCATCAGCAGTTGCACCTATAGAATTTTCTTGACAATCAGAGGAGCGGCCATCTGCAGTAGCTGTCATACGGGTCTGACTTGATGAAGGTTTGGAGGACTTCAGTTCGTGAAAACACCCTTCCTTAGCTGTTTTGTTGAGGGTGTTGATATTGTCATAATTATGGAATGTGAGGGAAGCTAAGGACTCAGCCTTCTGGCAAACCTTGATGATGTCTCCTTGACTCAGGCCTTCTGTACATCTGCGCCATTGACATGAAGATAATGATTAGAGAATTGCTGCAACTTACAGTTGTGCATGATGTAGCAACTGTGCAAAACTCACAATAAAAGCCACTTGCCAAGGGCCTGAAAATGAAATGTCATGCATTGAAAGATCCAAACTAGATCATGCCTACTATAATCATCCAGCTCATTGAGAACCTTGATAGCTCATGATCTAGCAAGTCACACGGCTCTCTTGCTGAGGCTGCTTTTGATCGATAATGAGACAATCAGAGCCTCTTGCTGAGGCTGCTTTTGATCGATAATGAGACAATCAGAGCCTCTTGCTGAGGCTGCTTTTGATTGATAATGGGACAATCAGAGCCGGGCCGCTACAATACAGGACCTTCCTTCACCTCCCAGTGTGGACCTCTCATGTACAGCAGCTAGCAAGCAATGCGTAGCAGGTACAATAAACTTCCACACTTCAATTCTCACCTGACCAATTCCACAATGTCATTGACTGAGAGTGCAGCTTCTTTGCTAGCCAATGCCATGAAAAGCAAAGATTCTCTTGTGTCAGGATCAGGGAGAGAAAGATAGACCTATAAAATAGTCAGATCAGGGAGTGAAAAGAGAGGGGGGGGAGAGGCATCTAGGAGAGGAATGAGAGGAGGTGAAGCTGGGCCTTCTACATCTGGAGCTGGACCGAAAGGTAGACAGACAAAAAAGTGAGACAGACAAAAGTCAGTTGATGACAAGACCTTAATGCAGTGCCCGCCATCGCTATTCAAGTTCAACGTCCATGCATAGATACATCATAATGAAGAATATTTCCAAAATGAGCTGTAATTAATAGTAAGCAGCAGCAGCCACTAGGCTGGTACATTGTTGACTTTTGAGCATGCTCCCATATTACAGCGCTGATAGTCTCTACTACCTCAGCTGGAGTTAGGTAGAAGCAGATGGTATAAAGTCATGAAGGAAGAAAACTACCTTTGTCATTTGGCATCCCTACTGCTAGTCTGTCCCTGCTACGAGTGTGTCGTTGTTAATTTCGTACCTTGCTGTGAGTAAAGCAGCGTGCTAGGTCATCATCCACGCTGCCTGCCTTGCCTCCTGCAACACCAAAGATGACCAATGGAGACATGCGGCCGCAGCAGAACTGGGCACCAGTACCGAGTGCTGCTGCACCTGCTGGTACTGCTGCTGTGGTTGATGAAACAGGGGGTACTTTCTGCTGCTGCTGCTGCTGCCGGGGCCGCCATCTCTTTGACCCCTTGCTGCCACCGGCAGCTCCCGCAAGCAGAGCTTCAGTAGCCACGGACCTGCTGCTGCCTGCAGCGGCTGTCAAGGCAGAAGATGATGATACTACAGGCTGCTGATTAGATGTACAAGGGAGTGCTGTGGCCTTGCTGCTGTTGTCTTGTCTGCTGCTGTGCAGTACAGATAGATCACGGAAGCCTGATAAGATGGCACTACGAAGACGGCAAGCAGCCTCTGCCTTGTCCAAGTCTAGGCGCTGCTGCTCCTGTATGACCTGGAGGTTGTCCATGACTAGGGCAGACGGCCGCAAGTGGTCAGCAGTGTTTGGGGCATCAGACAGGAGCGCCTGATATAAAGGGCCAGTCAGCAGTCATTTCTACTTGAAAGTGCGTTTTGAATATCATGAATGAGACTAATTAGAGTTCACAAAAAGATCAAACAATACAAAGAATTATTGCAGAAAACCCATGCAAAGTTTATGAGAAGTGGGGCGATGGGAAACCAAAATCGATGGAAATTGCATAATTAAAAAGCTTCATAATCACACTTCTTCCTGCCAACTCACTCTGAAGATGGCGTGCATCATCTTGTCTGCCTGCCTACCATGCTCCGCAACTAGTTGAGCTAAGTCAACATACATGTTTAGGTCTGTAGTGGAAGCAGGAGAGTCACTACCAGAGCACGCTTGAGCAGTACCAAGAGAGGACACAGCAGCAGCAACACTAGCCACGCCATAAGAGGCAGCCCTACAACTACTACTTTTCCTGTGCTGCTGCTGGCTTCTCCCACCTGCTGTACTGCAGATGCCATGTTGGCAATTGTTACTCTGCTTCTGCTGATTGCTGCCTACAGCAGCAGTAGCCCCCCTGCCTCCTGGTTTTGAGTCACCACCGCCATGGACTGCTTGCTTACTATTAGGGACTTCTCTTTCCTCTGAGGAAGGAAGCAGGGATGTCGGTGCATGTTTAGCTGCTACCACTTCAGCAGCTAAAGACCTAGCCATCAGGGTCTTCCCCACGCCTGGAGGGCCGTACAGCAGTACAGGCTTCAATAATGAAGCATCGGGAAGATTGTAATCAGCATAACTGATGGGACCTGCCTGCCTTTTATTATTGGTATAATTGTGCTGGCGGCCGGTGCTCTGCTGCAGCTGAGGATCCTCGTTCTGAAAGCAAACAACATCTAAAAGGTGCTGCTTGATACTGTTCATTCCAATCACATGCTTCATCATACCATCTCCTGCAGTGCACAAGAGTCAAGACTAGCCATCATCGTGATTCGCTTCATGTATGACAGGGCAGGACTCTAGTTGAGTATGAAAGCAGGGCAGGATTATCCAATATGTGTTGTTGCTACTACTGGAGCTAATCATCCAGGACTCACACATTGGCTTGTCCAGGAATGGAATATCCTATAGGTGATTTTACTCAAGCCAAGGCTGCCACAATGCCTCTCGTAAACACCAAGCAGAGCCAGAGTCATAATTAGAAGCAGGCCTTGCTCACCTTTCTGTTTCACCACCATATCGCTCTGAACTAATTCATCATAGAAGGCAATGTCCACCTCATCGCAACCTGACAGATTAAATCATAGGAATGATCAGCTACAGCAGCAGTAACAGTAGTCGCAGCTTCCATAACATCGCCGCCATGACAATTTTAACTATGCAGGGAACAGGGACCGGCACCTTCTGCAGATCATCCAACTAATGTCCCTGCACAATAACCCCTCGCCCTCAAAATTACGAACTTGCCTGCTGAACTGTCCTGAATCCTGACACCCTTTATTGCTGCATTAACGCTTACATCCACAGCGCCTAGTGTCCCGTCATTTCCACTGCCAGTTCGAGCTACTGCTGACGTGGCTGCGGTAGCCACGATTTTGCTGCCATGCGCATCTGCTGCTACAGCGCCTAGTGTCCCGTCATTTCCACTGCCAGTTCGAGCTACTGCTGACGCGGCTGCGGTAGCCACGATTTTGCTGCCATGCGCATCTGCTGCTACAGCGACTCTTCTTGCAGGCGCCCTGTTCAATGGGCTCATCAAAGGACTCAAAGGTACACGATAAGTTGCTGAGGAGGTGCCATTGGTACTTCTTAAGGGGCTCATGAGGCTTAGATCAACAGGATCACAGGGTTTGGGCAGTAAACCCTGATTTGATCGTCCCAGCCTTAAAGGACTTGCTGAAGGTTGAGCAACTGCTGAGGTGCCTGAAGACCAGCCAGGCTTTGATGTAGGATGACCAGCAGGGGGAGGGGCTCTTGACTGCTTGGAAATGTTGACAGGTAAGTGTGGACTTCTGGGTGCAATTCCTGTTATGGAAGCTGGCTGTCGTGGTGGGGGTGTAGCAGCCCTCCTGACAGGGCTCAGCATGCCCTCACGCTGTGCGGAGACTGCCTGAGCAGTGCTGTGTCCGTGCCTCATGTTTGCTGCCGCACTCCCAGGTCTATGTCCCTGCGGGCTGAGCATGCTGTTGGCAGCAGGTGGCGGTATGTTCAGGGATGTAGTCTGCGGCAGGCAGCTGGGTGAAGCAGGCCTGTGTCCAATGGCAGGCCGCTGCCTGTAAGGACTGACCAGCTTGAATCTAGAGGCACTAGATCTAGAGGTCTCGGGGCTGGCACCAGGTGGGGCTCCCACAAAACCATATGCACTTGCCTTAGTCTCAGGGCGGCCAATAGGTTGGGCTCCAGTTAAGGTGAGTTTGTCAGCCTTTGTCTCAGGGCGGGCACCAGCAGGTGGAGCTCCTACAAAGCCATAGGCACCAGCCTTGGTCACGGGACTGACTCCAGGTGGGAACTCTGATGCACCCAAGCTCATCACTGAGGGTCTATCACTTGGAACAGCAGGCGATGCGGCTCTCAATGCAGCTGATGCCAAAGCTGAGGCAAGGGGGGCTGCTGAGCCACTGAGAATCACTACACATTGTTGGAATACATTAGCAGTTAGAGATGAACACGACTAGCTAACCGGAAAAGGCAACGTCATCAGCACAGAATCTTATATCTTTGGTACGAACACATTTTTCATTTAAGGGCAGTATCAATTATAATTAAAGGTTTGCTGCATATCTGAAAGCCGAGGTCTTTAGTAGAAGCTTGATGTAGGGTTTAGTAGAAGCTTGATGTAGGGTATGTCATAGCGGTACACTACCATTCCTCCTCAGCGGTTCTATCAAGGGAGCCCCAGACGGCTGGTGTACCCGCTTCTCCGCCTCATTCCGGGTCACTCCCTGCTCAATTGTCCCGACCTCCTTTTGAGAAGAGTCATGGACTTGGCCTTGAAGTTTGGATATGTGAATACATTGACTACCAGACACAGAGAGGGGCTGCTGATTGAGTGCAGCGCTATTCTCCCTTAGAGGAATACTTGTTGGATGTCCTTCAATTAAAGACATCGTTAGAAATCCAGAAACCTTTCATCTCCGAAGGCATTAATACTTCCGACCTGATATAACCATGTTCATATAGGTAGCCTCAGTTTCCGTCGAACATATTTAATACAGGTGTTCAGATCTGATGCATCACGCACCACAGCATACAAGCTGATGACATGTTTCTTACCTGACATCATCTGAGGTGCACCTGTTGTCGGAAGGGCCTGCATTTATAAGGCACCATAGTTAAACACATAAGCACCACTTTCATGCACCTGTTTCTAAAATCTCATCATGGTAGCATATCAAATTGTAGGACCGGCTTCCAGTGCTATGAGTTACGAAAAAAAGAAACAGCTGAGCAGCCTAATCATCACCTTATTTTCATTTGAGCTGGATACTTCAAGTATCTGCTCGACAATGTCCGCACTCTTCAGATTGGCGGGGACCCCGAGACATTTCGCCTTGGATTGCAGATCCTTTCTCGAGAGACCAAGCAATTTGCACCGTAAATGTTCAATTGCCTCGAACATAACGATGTTTTTCTTAATCATTTGTTGTGCCACCTGTTTAATTCGAACTTAGGGTATACATAAGGGCTTTGTTGAGATATTGTTCACTGCAGAAGTCCTCTTCATTCTAAGCAATTAAAACGCGCATTTAAAGGATTGATTAATGTCTCGAGTTGCTCCTACCGATTTATGAATGTTGATAAGGTGTAAAGACAAGCAGGTAGGCAGAACAGTAATTGCGCACTGGCCCCTATCCTTGCTTTCCAAGCTCTGCTTTCCTCAGGAGCTTAACTGATTGATACAGAATAGAGTCTAAGATTCCAGCCACTGTGAACACTCCTCCAACAATCGCACAGGTTGTCGTAAGAAAATGGTACAGAGGCTTGCTGGCCTCTTTTACTACAATCTGTAAATCAAAACACGACGCGTCAGGTACGGCTTATGATTTAACTGGGCACGCTTCTAGCTCACCTGTATAGGCGAAAGATCAAAGGTGACTTTCGCAGAGGGTGTGTCATCAGACATGAAGGTGTGGCTGTGGGCAGTGTACTCATATGCATCATAGCCCAGCATCTTGTTTCCACTCCTTGGCTCCACAGTCGTCAGGACCACCTGTCAGAGATAAGTGAGGAGACACCTGGATCAGATCCATGTCATAGACTATTGCTGTGAACATTTTCACCAGCTAATAACTGCAGCAGCTCACCTGCAAGTAATGCTCATGCGTACTCTGAGGGTGCTCTGATAAAAAGGTTTGGTCATGAAGCTTGTCTGCCCAGTCAGCATTTAAGCCTGATGGACATATTAAAGAAATACTGAGATTTGAATTAATCACACTAAAAAAATATGCATGGTTATTGGATTGTCAAGCAGCCTCCATGTCAAGCAGCCTACAATTCTGACATGAGCAGGAGACGTTTGTCATGTAGTAAAGAAAGAATGCTTTTGATTTAACTGCAATTAAGCTTTTGAACAAGTTTATACCTTCTGGATGGATTCTCTGCAGTAGACTATATTTCCGTGAAGAGGGGCGACTTCCAAAGTAGAAACTGTGCACCATGTGACTCATGTTCATCCATGAGTGCTCAAACGTGTGGGCCTCACTTCGTGCAGCAAAGTGCAGGGTGCCTGGCACCTTCTTCACTAGAATAAATCCTTAGAGAAACAAGAGAGAAAAATGATATGTAGCAGAGCCGCAAATTTTGTATTAAATGCTCTACAGAACAGAATTGCTGCAATTGAATCACGTCAGCAGAGGAGAGACCTACAAAGGGACTATCATTATCCACGACTTTCAGTCATGCTTTAAGGTTGCTTTCTCCATATTAACCTCTAGTTAATTCCTAGTCTCATCAGAACTGTACATGCAACCAGCCATGTACTACCTGCCATGTTACAGCCACTGCTCTGAGGCGCAGCCTCCAAATGTTCGTGTTTTATATGAGGCTGACCAGCACTAGGGATTAAACTGTCAGCAAATGCTACTAGCGCCTCCTTTGTCCTGTCCCCAGTGTATGACTCATGATCTTGTCTCTGCGAGGAAACAGAAACACACTCAGATAATTGATACTGGTCGCTTGAATGCTGTTGGTGCCAACATGAAATAGGCTGCTTGCATAAGTAAGTTAAGTAAGACACCATGGAGTAAATCTATTAGAGAGCATGAGGTGATGGCTGTAAGGCAAGGTACCATGCATGATGCATAGGTAATGACCTAGTAAGGACGGACTCTTTTCACTGCACAAGTACTGGTGCTCACCCCTCCAATAGCGATCTCATCATGTCCCTTTCGGAACACTCTGATTGAAGGGAACCCCATAATGAAGTGCCCCCTGCACAATTCCATCTCCGCTGTGCAATCAACCTGTACAAATCGAGATGCAAGATGTGACTTCTGTGCTCCTTCAAATCATCCTGCAACCATAAGAAACCTACATCTTGAGCACAGAAGACTAAGGTTTAAAAACCCTGATACCTGTATCCTTAGGCAGCAGTCTTCAAGTTGCTCTTATAGTGTTTACCTTGGCAAACCTAATGCGCCCGTCCCACTCAGGATACTTGTCATGCACTTCCTTGGTGGCAGCCTCCCAGGTTGGGGCTAGCCTCTGACACCAATGACACCAGGGGGCGAAAAAGTTGACCACCACTGCAGTAAGCAGAGCAGCAGAGATAAGCCAAATTATGCACAATTCTATGAAACAGTTGTGCGTTGGGTTGAATGTAGCGTGGATAGAGAGTGTACATTAGGCATTTTTCAAAGACAATGCTGGAGAGTGGAGGATCAAGCCAACAGTCCTTTTTACTAACGGTATGTGTTGTGTGAAAATAACAAATGAGCCATACCAATAGGATATCGTGCCAGAGTTTGTTGGAAGTTATTGTGATCAATAGGCAGAGTGATGTCGATGTCATCTTCTTCATCCTACACAATACACAAGAAATGCATTGCGGAATACTCAGCAAAAAATAATACTTTAAACAGAACTATTAAATGTAATCAGAATGGTTGAGAACAACCAGTATTCAGTGTACATGCAGCCTAATTCCATCTTGATGCAAGAAAAAAGGTTTAGTCTCATGAGCGACATCTCATAAATGCACTTGAAGCAGAATGCGGCAAGGTTCAGTGTCCTCCTTATTGACTCACAAATCTCCCCTCATGATCGTATTTAGGTGCAGGTTTCTTGACGGAGTCATCCTTGGCAGCACCCACTCGCATCATGACATGGTCAATAGGAGTCTTTCTGAGTGTCTTGGTAATGTTGAGTCGTTTCTGTTGTAAGTTTGGCGAATACCATGCAATAAGGGCATGTGATTGAAATTGAACAGGTTTGTAGAGCACGTACAATATGCAATTCCACATGAGAGCCTCGCCTAGATATGTAGAATTGTACATGTATCTGCCTCAAGAGTTTTATATGCTTTTTCATGCATGATGGATGCATACCTTTCACACTGAACAAAAACATAATGTTTGTAGCAAATTACCCTTACCGTCCCTAGTGCATCACTGACATCTAGAGTAGCAAATTCGCAAGACAATGCTGGGAAGCTGCAAATGGAGAAAGCACATAGTAAGAGTCCACTAGTTCATGCAGAATGGGGTGAATGAGCTTGTTTACCTGACATTGAAGTTAATTTTCAGGAGCTCGTTTGCAGAGCTTCTGTCAACTATAAGGTGCGTACTAGTAGTTGTAGACATGAATGCAAGAAATTCCTACACCGAATCGGGGAGTAACTGAAGTTCAGGAGAACAGATCTGTCACCAAAAAGCACGAAGCAGGTAATGATCACCATTCCGAATAGCAGGATCATAATTATAGCGGCTAGAATAGAAAGCCATGCTCCAGCAAGAGTCGCTTCGGTCAAGTCACTGCATCATGCAGAACAGTAAACGTAAGAGTATCGCTCAGGAGAACTTGAAATAATATGAAGATGATTGAGTCTAAGGCAGTTATGGACAGCTGCAAATAATTATTCAATAGAAATATCAGCTAAATCTATCGAGCAATACCTTGGTATCTTCTTGTAAAAATCAATAGCTTTTAGCCTGCTAAATATTCTTGAGGCCATCTCCGGGTGCTCAAAAATTGATCCCTAAGATATGCAAAGTGATGCTCCGTTAAGCCTGCATACTCCTGAAATAATGCATTTAAAGAAAGTCGTTTGTTTGCACTACATTCCTTTATTTGAAAGCACCTTATTTGTTGTAAAGTGTGAGAAGATAGAAGACCGTACCTAGGTAAGCGACGGGTCTTAGAAGCATACCTCATTACGCAGTGTTCTTTACGATACTACATATTGGTATGAAAAATATTTTGAGATAAAGCTTTTAGCGTACGATCGTGAGCGAGCTAGTCTAGATACTTAGGTAGGGAATAACAGAGGATGCATAGAACAGAGAACAACCACGAGCTTACGCGTGTAACAAAAAGTTATTTCGCGCCTGATGTAAAATTGAGTGCTCAGCAAGATAGCAGAATGAAGCTAACAGCACACCGACCAATGAGTGAGCAGCTTAAAACATACATCCATGCCCTAGCCGGCCCTAGTGAGAGGTATGAGGAATGAAACCTTGCTGTGCATGAGGAATGGACTCAATCAGTGTGGCACTCCTGCACCTGACCTAAACCGTCCAATTATGTAACTGCAAATGTGTGCACCTCTATCAGAATACACATCTGACGGGAACATGACTAACTGCAGTGATATTGCTACCATGAATCACTCCCAGAGTACCTCTCATTTATACTTGGGAGCCGCATACCTCCCTGGACCGGCTCCACAGAGATGTGGTATCCCACTATCGAGAACTTGCCACCGTCCTCGGAGATCATGAGCGTAACGACCTGACGACGAAGCCACCTCCGCTCCTTACAGGTCTCCGCTATGCACAACTTTCAATAGCGCCTGCTTCATATCCACAGGTTCCAACATCCTCTGCCTCATTTCCTAGCAGCAGTGTGCAAGGCGCAATGATGTTGAGTCCTTACAGAAGTGTGAACACAGCAGAACCCAGTGCTTCTTCTCACCTCCCATCAGCTTTTAATTACCGCTCTGGTCTAGATCCTCAGCTTTCCTCTGATTTGAATCACTCGAGCCTGGATGCGCTGGATCGGCTGAGGCTGAGAGGGTACAATGGTTCAGGAGTGGATCAGTGGGGTGTGTCCTCTGCAGGTCCCTCTCAATACCGACATCAAGCAGATCTCATAGGGGGAGGACCTGGGCTGGGCGTCTCTGGTCCATCATTTGGGCCCTTTGTTCCATCCAGATCACCACATGAGAGTGTGATATCCCCTCCCCCAAACATGCCAGCTTTGGAAGCAATCGGTGGCATTGGAGTGAGGGCCTCCACATTCGCAGTGAGAGGGGTGAGTGTGTGATTGCGCAATGCAGGAAAAATCATACCTCAACTTGTTGAGTGGGATTTCTGATGGCTCTACTCATTATGACTCTGCTTGTACTCTTGCTCATTCTCAACTACAACCTGGTGCTGGTTGAAGTCCTGTTACTTAATTGCAGGCTGCAACACAAGGTCTGAACTATGAAGAGACACGGCTGGTATACCCTCCCGTGGGAAGTACTTTTGACGGGCATGCCAGCCGAAGTGTCATGGACATGCGCCGTGAAGCAGGCAGGGGCGCGGGCATAGACACCCTCTCTGACTTGAGGTACCGAAGAAATGCAGCCAAATCTCTACAATCTGAGATGGGACTGCAAGGTGAGGCTTTTTCACAGCAGAATACTTAGGACTCGTTCCTAGACACAGGACTGTATGAATATAGACACTGTACTGTATAGACTGAAGGACATTGTATTGTATAGACAATGTACTGTGTATAGACTCAGGACTGTATGAATATAGACACTGTACTGTATAGACTGTAGGACATTGTATTGTATAGACAATGTACTGTGTATAGACTCAGGACTGTATGAATATAGACACTGTACTGTATAGACTGTAGGACATTGTATTGTATAGACAATGTACTGTGTACAGACTCAGGACTATATGAATATAGACACTGTACTGTATAGACTGTAGGACATTGTATTGTATAGACAATGTACTGTGTATAGACTCAGGACTGTATGAATATAGACACTGTACTGTATAGACTGTAGGACATTGTATTGTATAGACAATGTACTGTGTATAGACTCAGGACTGTATGTATGTAAGCTCAGTATGTTGCTTTGTCAAATGATTGACAGAAGAGCAGTCGGACCGCAGTGGACTCTTCCATGTCTTAGTTCTGTTTGAAAGTCTTGCTGAGTTACCTGCATGTGGAACCTTATATTCCTCCCTTTCACTATTAAATTGCAAACCATTGTGATGAGTGGCCAAATATTAATGATCCACCAAGTGTACTGAAACCCTTCAATTGACTCATGGCCTCATGATGCAGACATGGTGCAGAGCTCTTGGGTCCCTAGATCACAAATGCGAAGTCAACAGGATCAGTTGGACAGCTTCCTATCAGACTACGCACATGGAAGAATAGGAGGGATGTTGGCTCCACCCTCCCTCGCCTACACTTGACCAGATGCAAGCATGATGATCATCTTAAGTAGTCCAGATATATTGCACCACTTATTGTGCACCAGCAGGGAATGGTACCACAGATAGTGTATTAACTGTGAAGGACATGATTGTCATCATCCTGTTATCAATCAGTGTAGCTGCTGCAGTTGGGATTATTTGAGCTACCAATATTTTGATCAGCAGTGCAGCGGTTATTGACCTGGGATCCTTTAAGCTACCTTTGTGAAGGAGATGCATAGTGACTCAGCAGTGGTTGGATATTGGTTGAATTATGTCAATGGCTAGAAGTTAATTCATGATGCATAAGGTGCTATTTTCATTGCAGTGATGATGAGTGTCACTACAACAATATTCAATTATGGACTTAATGATCTGTTGTTTTGGGCATATGGTACTGTTATAGGGTTCAACATTCATACAACATCATTACCAAGTATGTATAAAGTGACGTATGACGTTTTTCAGCTAATATACTGCCAGATACGTACTATATAAGGTACCTACTTTTTATGTAATCCAGTTTCAAGGAGTCAGTAAATAACGCGGGCCGTGGTACAAACATGATCACATTTTGCGAACTGTGGAAAGACAAGAAGATACTACATCTCGTAAACAGTTCCTACTTTCAACCAAAATGTTTGAGAGAAGAATCTTGCTGCTCAGTTTTGTCGGTTTATTATGCAATCCAAACACGTTCATATTAGAGAGACTCGTCAATCTGACTGGCACAGAGTATTATGGGCGCAGTAATGCAGTATATTGAGACTTGAGAGTCCAGGACGATGTAGGGGCACACAGAACGCAATCTGAAAGTATGATGATAGTGGAAATAGAAAAGGATGTAGGCCAATGGCAACGTACAATTGTCGAAGCCGAGGCCTTAAAACGATTGCTTTCGGTCTCACAGTATGTAGACGTGCCTTGTAAGTATCGTTTATACTTGATATAGAGGTCCGGGCCTAGCAAATATCATAACTTGCAGCCTCTGTCGCTTTGACTCTGGTTCTTGCTACTTAGAGATATTGTTGCTTACAACTGCCTCTTATCCTCAATCTCTATTTAGGGTTAAATTCCGAAAGTACAAGCAAGGCTGAGGAAGAAAATCAGCCTGCTCCTCCTGCTAGCTGTAGTGATCTCAGACGCCCAATGGACATGTTTGCTGCAACTTATGAGAAGTTCCTAAAATCTCTTATGGAGGTAGTGAGAAGAGGCAGTGCATTTGAAGGGGAACCTGAATTTCAGCTTTCAACTTTATATCTGCTTCATATTTTGATGATTCTTCTCCAAATGTTCACACTTTGAAACAGATCAAAGCTATTAAAGAGGCACAGAAATTTGGTACGACATCTGGCAAGGCACCATCCTCTGGACTGTTTATGCACCTGCTATCATCTCCTCTACTCCCAAGTACTTCTGGGCAAAGTACTTGGGCTACTGACAGACAGCCAAGCCAAGCTTCTGGACAGCTTCTACCAAGTCCGCACTCAGTAGCAGCAGCAGCTACCGATAAAAACAGTACGCAGCAGCAGATGACGGTACAGACTGTCCGCCCTTCAAAGTTCACTGCAACAGCTGGGATAAACAGGGCATTGCCAGCCTCTACCTGTCGTAAACACCTGTACAGCCTCCAAAGGCGGGATCTGACGTCCCTCAAGGCAGTCCTAAACAGGACATCTTACGGCTCCTCAGCAAGAAAGAATACTGGAAAAACGTGGCTGAAACAGCCTCCGCCTCTTCTCCTAGCAGGATTCTCTTCAGCAGCCGATAACTACCGAGCCAGATCCAAAAGCAGAAGCAGCGGTGCAATGACTTCAGTATCCGCTGAAGGTGCTAAGCATCTTAAGAGGAGGAACGGCAGCGGTGACCTGACTTCATCATCTGCCGCATCTGGTTCTCTGAAGCTTAAGAAGCAGAGGAAGGCAGCAGCAGCAGCAGCTGGCGGGTTGTTGTCCAATATTCATATGACCACAGCGGCACAGGAACCTCTGCTTGGAATGGGCAGCTTCCACCAAAAGGACAGCAGCATGGTTCCGGGGCAGCATCGCCTGCTATTGAAGCATCCTAATTTTCTCCTTACTGAAGCTTCTGAGAGCATCAGGGATCCTGCTGCACATCATCTGCCAACAACTCAAAAGCAAGATCATGAGGTGCAGCAGGACAATGCTGACAGCAAGAGCAGTCGCTACCTACACTCATTTGCTTTGAACGAGACCCTGCACCCTGAGGTACCTGCAGGGGAGTACTCCCAAGCGACACTGTCAGCTGCATCACACTCTTCCCTTTTATTTACCTCCCAGCCGCAGCATTTGCCTGGGCCTTCATCAATCATCCCTTCTCGGAATTCTTCTCATTTTGGCTCCTTTAATCCCATGCATCCGCAGCCACTCGGCGGCAGCTTCCCTTACCAGACATACGGTATAATGACCATGTGGCCTCACATGAGCATTCCTGATCTGAACGCTGTACATGTCCCTCTTTGCTTTAACCAGGCCTCCATGGCCAACCCATACCCTCATAATCTGCCCTTCTCCATGGACATGGCCTTTGGTGGCAGTGGCATGATGTCCTCCTTTGGCATGCATCCATTCCCACCACAGCCTTTGCATTTCAATCCCATGGTAGCCGCCTCAGCAGCTGCCTTCCATGACCTGTCTTACGCCACATCAGCCTTTGGTCAAAGTACTAGGATGTTGAACGGTGCTTCCAACACTACCACCCTTAATCCTGCTGATTTGGAGACTATGATGGCTTCCGGCATGCCCCCCATTACCCCTACTACCCCCCAGATGCTGCTATCCAAGCTGGCTTTGCAAGCTCCTTACTGGGTGGTCATGCTAGACTACGTTGCTGGTAGGTCAAACTGTGTGAACTGTGCAACAGGCAGTAGTGCCCCATATCATATAATATGCTAATGCTATTATCATTGATATGCTTCATCTCTATTATCATGACCTGCAGGAGCTGCTGGAGCCAATACAGTGCAATCCAAAGGGCTGACCAACGAGGCTGAGAGGATGAAAGCTTACAGGCTCCCGATGACTAAATCTGCTGTTGGTCGTTACTATGGTCAGACTGTACATAGCTCTGCAGAGCTGGTTGCATTGATGAGAGGGGGTCAGTTGCAGGTACTACTATACAGGTTTGGAGAGGGGAGCTTGTAGTGGCGATTTGAGTAATTTGAGGGGGGTATTTGATTATATTGATTGGTACTGGTGTAGGGTTTATTACTTCTAGGGTTTGAGGGGGTTATTGGTTATATTGATTGGTGCTGGTTGGGTGATTTGGGAAGATCGACGCTGGTAACAGGTACTGCTGGCCTAGTTGTTATCACAGTCACGTTCCTGCTACTGCCATATCTTCGGAGCGCTGTCAGGATTGCTTTGGTGTATCCATCAGTCTCTTATTGACTCTCAGCAGTCCTCAGACCTCTCACATATTGCACCGCTGAATATCAGTCCTCAGACCTCTCACATCGTATTACTTGTCTGCTGACTCAGCAACCCTCATCGTTGATTCCTCATCATAGCATATGTTTGCGCCAAGTCCTCAAAGTCCTCACATGATGACATTTGCCTGTAGGAGCAAACGTTGATTGCAGGAGTATCAGGCCCCACTGTACCGCGTTTACCTCTTCCGTCAGTGCACATGAGGCCCATGCAGGTATGAGCACATATGAGGCCCATGCAGGTATGAGAACGCATGAGGCCCATGCAGGTATGAGAATGCATGAGGCCCATGCAGGTATGAGAATGCATGAGGCCCATGCAGGTATGAGCACGCATGAGGCCCATGCAGGTATGAGAACGCATGAGGCCCATGCAGGTATGAGAATGCATGAGGCCCATGCAGGTATGAGCACGCATGAGGCCCATGCAGGTATAAGAATACCTTGCAGGTGAGCATTTCAATGCAGAACTCCAGTCCTACAATAATGAAAATTGCAAATTGTTTTGTTCACATTGTATAATTGCAAACAATCTGTTTGATATGGAATCTGTTTGATAATGAATGTACATCGATTGCGGGGATACTCACGTCATAATAAGGTGAGCACCTTTCACAACAATGGGGGGTACAGCCTTTTATCAACCTTCCCTTCCTCTCCTCTGCTTATACTGTGTGGTAGATGTTGCTGGCAATGGTGAAGACTGGGATGCCTTACCCTCCTCTCACACTCCTGGCGGTACAGTCTGGGGCTGGTACTCTATATTCCAATCTGCCTCCTCATCAGGAGCTCTCAGCTGCCTCTGAATCCCCACCAGCAAGGTCCAATCAAACCATGATGAGTGCTGCCACTTCTTCCACACCTACTGCTGCAGTTACATCCGCATCATCCCCACCATCAACACCACTGGCGGGTAGTAGTAGCCGCGCTGCTCTGCTAGAGTACGATGTGGCAGCTTTACCATGCCCACTGAGCTGGTGCTGTCCTAGGGCCCTGTTCCCATCACCGGGACACCTGAGAAATGCATGGCCTCTAGGAACAAGAATGATGAAGGGATCTGTACCTGTTCCTGTGCTGAGCAGTGATGATGTACATGCAGCTAATACCTGCCAGAAGAAGAAGGGCACTAAACAAAAGAAGAAAGGCCCCATGAAGCACTTTTTAGCCTTCCCGGCTGCCTCGGAAGAAACGTGGAGGAAGCTGGTAATGCGAATGATGAAGTGGATGCATGCTTGGAGGCCGACAAAGGTGTGAAACATATTATGATGGCCTGATAGTGGCAAAGTAGTGGAGCTAAGTAGAAGTCGCTACGTTCTTGCTGACCACACTCAAAGGATGACTTGGCTCATTTGCATTACCCTGTTATCGAGTTCATTGTGTACCTGGCACATATATAAAGGAGAGGTTACTATTCATGTATCTGAGTGCTGATTGAGCTCAATCCTGCAGATTGCACATCTGTCGTCCAGTCTCTGCCTAAAATTGACCCTTGTCAACTCCATCTAGCGCCCTGCCCTCTAAAACTTGTTGCTCTTTTTTATAATGTTGGTCGTGACATCTTCATGCAGCCCCTCTATACTGGAGCTGGCTGCCACAGCGCCAAACAGAAAAAAACAAATTTTGTTTTTTCTTTTGATTTTATGTAGACGCGAAAAGAGCTGTCAGTTGCGGCCCAATATGCTGCAGACTCGTGTCTCAACTTGCTTGCTGCTACTGGACCTAATGTGCAGTGGACCTGTGTCATGAGCTATGACAGGTGTGGATAGTTGGTATGAACAGTGGACCTGTGTCATGAGCTGTGACAGGTGTGGATAGTTGGTATGAACAGTGGACCTGTGTCATGAGCTATGACAGGTGTGGATAGTTGGTATGAGCAGTGGACCTGTGTCATGAGCTGTGACAAGTGTGGATAGTTGTTATGAGCAGTGGACCTGTGTCATGAGCTATGACAGGTGTGGATAGTTGTAGATAGTCGGTTACACAAACTATGTGTTGAGTTGCCATTGAGTCAGGTTGCCTAGTATGATATGCCTTGTAGACTCACATAGAGTCATAGACCCACATAGATTGTTGTACTCAGTGCAGCTACTGGCTTAGATATGATGGTTACATATTGTTTCAGAACCCTCATTTCATTCTTGTTAGTTTCAAGGCATCTACCCCTCTCTTGCTTGAGCAGTGTGTGCATTCATGTTATCCGTCAGTTGCATGGACGAAGATTGGTAGAGTGTTGGATGATCAACTTGGATGATCATCTTGTAAGTCGTATTTTATTGTCATAGAGTAGATATATATATGAACATCCTACCTTGTCTGAGGTCACTATGTGTGCTCCATCTGTCTCATCCTTATTTTAAAGGTGGGGAGGGTGGAGGACAGCCGGACAGAGGTTGAGTGCCGAAAGGATGCTGGACATGTTGCTTGAAGGACATGTGAGAGAATATTATTTATTGAGCAACGTGCACTGGGAGTAGCAGTATGAGAGGATTTATGAGATAAGATGAAGCAGGCACTGCTAGGAGAAGCAGTAAAAGAGGACCTGCATACATCATGACTGCCGTGAGAGGTTCATAATTGATGCTTTAGTTGAATGTCCCTGATTCATCTGTTGCAGTGCTTGGCAGCATAGGCTCTGCCTCTGTTGCAGCAGCAGGCTCATTTCTGCATCATATTTGAATGAGATCCTCTGTTGTGCGTTGAACATGAGTGCTAAACAAGTGTAAGACTGAATGAATTGCAAGGAATCTAGTAAGCTAGTGTGGGCATGAGACTAGGTCGAGCTTGATCATCTTCACTACTGCTTCTTGCCTCTACATGATATAATTTAAACACTTAATAGTTTATAGGTTACTGATCAGTCAATAAGCTGTATCTGAAAAAGCGCTCTAAATACCTCATTTTGATGCACAGAATAAACAACTAGTGTGCAGTGCTGTCCCATATCTTCAGGGCCCTCTTTCCGGCTTCCTCACAGTCTTACCCTGCTGACTCCTGATGCAGATTGATGAGTACACCCCTGTTGTTTGCACTGAGGCAGATCTGCCCTTTGGCACCTGGTTACCCACTGCATTGCTACTGCCCTTGGGTGCTTTAGTCCACATGCAAGATGGCGTTGGTGCAAGGTATGACTAAGCAGACATTTGATTTTTCAAATCTCCATTCATCGCTGGCGGTACAGTTGTAACTGTTACCTATGAGTGTAAATGAAAATGTGTGATTTTATTATTATTATTATTATTATTATTATTAGAGCAGGGTATGACCTCAGGGCTGTGGCTATTCTTTTCTCTGCAATGAAACCTTTTTTAATGTGAGTACTAGCCATGCTTCTTATCTTTATTTGAGTTCTTAACATGTGAAGAGTTTCATAATATGAGATCAGTGCAACTCTTACTGCTGTTTTGTGATGAGTTTGATCTGCTTTAATCACGTTTTCAACATGAAGGTGCACTGTGAACCTTCCTTATTTCTTATTATCTCTTGTTGTCATTGTAGGTACCAGGCGCTTTCTTTGAAGCAGTCACGTCTGATATCTGAAGACGAAGGATTAGCTGTTCAAACACCGTAATTTGATGATTGCAGAAATGTGCAGTCAATCATATGATTGAGCCATAACAGGGGAAGGGTACGCTGAGCTTGGGACTGCAGGTGTTTTGCAGGGGATGACAGTCACACTGGGTAACCTCAGTTGACATAATGTCATACCTACCTAGTCAAGATTCTTAATCAGTAGAAAAAACAGTTTGAGAAATGTGTGACTTTGCACATCTCTTACCACACTAGGTGTCTACAAAGCATTTCAGAGCTAAGCTGAGCATATGCTTTTGCCTGATATCATTATTTTCACCATCACAGAGTATAAGGGCATGTAAGGAGGCTGAGTCTGAACATATAAACAAATATATTGTACAATTACAGAGATGTTGGAGCCGCATCGATGGAATTTTGAGATCCACACTTCCAGCTCCCGTACAGTAGCTGGAAGCAGGCTTGCATCAATAGCGCCTCATCAGATTCTTCCACTGAACGTCATTCCTGTAATATTGTCCTGAGGAATGATGCTCTTCCAAACACCCTCTCCCTGCTCAGTCATCTGCGCAGTGGCAAGATCATGAGTTGCATAACCTTCATTTTCTGTACGAAATAGTAGGGTAAGTGAGGTGGGCATGAAGTCAGGTCTAGGCCCCAACTCCCACAGATGCACTTAACTTCTGACAAATCACTGTGACTCTTGACAAATCACTAGCCAAATGACCTGCTAACATGCTGATCTTGAATAATTATCTAATTGACATCTTTTGAATGAGAACATTAAGATCACCTTTGGAGTTGAAGTAATCGTACACAATGCATGTTGCTCCCAACACAAGCGCTGCAGCAAGCTCCATGATAAGAGCTCCCGTTGTGATTACCTGTCCAGAGCCACAAGTCACAAAGCTCAGTCATAGCACAGCAAAATACTCAGTTCATTCAGAGTTCATTGTGAGTAGATGATTTCAGGACTTAACTAGTAAGGAAAAGAACACACGGTTCTGGAGATTATTTCCTATCACACGAAATAGGTTTTCTACACTAAAGAAACATGCTACTGTCTAATGTTGTGAAACAGCTAAGCTGATAAGAGCAGGTTATCAAGTAAGAGAGGCCAGATGTTTAAGCTGCACAGCTGGTTTACATCATGGGCACATACATGCACTGAAAGATATAAGTAGAAGTGCAGGTGGTGGCAGTTCATAAAATGCACGCATAAAAAGGCATCACTGATGTACAATGCAGGGCTGAACACTACAGCAAATGAGGTAAAAGTCGTATGAGGCCTGCAGGCACATTGAAGGTGGCCAGGTCAGAATTACGCCACTGTAGTAAAAAACACCTGCCTGCGCATGTGCCAGGATGGCGGGTATGGCTATTGATCCAACGGCGCTGAATCCTGCCAAGAACTTGCCAGCATCAATCCACCTTGCAGGGTCACAGGTGCAAGAAAAATAGGGCAGGGAGGGGGAGAAAGCTTGAGCTGCTGTGTCATGTTGAGTACACGAGGCTCGTGATGGCGACATGATGATAATGATACAGTTTTTAAATCTTTACCGTCCATTGCATGAGAGTGAAGATGAAGATGCGCATCTAGTTCATGAAGTACACATGATTAAAACAACATGCGTGGCAACTCCAGCATGCACCGTGCCTCATAGCCACCGTTTTGTGCATTTTTAGCCAGTTCCACATACCCTTGTTTTTGGATTTGGTTACATGTCATGTGCCTCATCAGTCAGTGCTCTAAAACAACACACACATACCCGCTTTCTAAATTGCTGCCATACAAAGAGTATCCTGAATCTCCTCCAACAGCGCCAAAAAATATGTATGGCATGGGAACCTTGGACCAAGGGCACAGGATTTAAAGCATGTGTGGAAGGAAGGATATGATAAATTGAAGGCAATGAGATGTGCAGTCTGAGTGTTAGTATTACAGAGACAGTGTTACATATTCACTTACGAGAATGTACATGATTCCAGTAAGCATAGGCCACCAATTCTGCCAAAGGACGCAGCCAAGAAGTTGCAACAAGATACCTGAGCTAAACATGAGTGCTAACACCAGAATCCTACATGGATTGAATGCTCAGTTTGGAGATGCTAGAGGCATTTGCATGCTGTTGCATTTCATTGATGCCCAGCACACTTACACTGCGTAACAAATGAAAAGTTTAGAAAGATTCAAGGCATACATGAACGAAGCGTCTCACCTCGAGTATCCCCAATGCCCATTTTAAAAACTTTATATGAAATCTTACGGCAAAATATTTGCAGCCACAACCTCTCTTTGAAGCCGTTTCTGAGGCAAGTAGTTTCCCAATGTGTGTCGAAATCTCACACTGTCGTAATCTCGCACGTAAAATACATATGTCTAGGACAAGTTTTAATCAAACTATATTTCACAGTTGATCTTGATCGTGTACATTTATGCACGCAAAGTTTACCGAGTAAGTGAGTTCTTTCTCATTTGGGCTCATTGTTCGCAACTTTGATGAAGGCATCTGTTATATGTCGACGTTTTGCATTTTTTATAGCAAGGATGTTTTTGTGACTTTATAGGTAGTCAAGTTAAGTGTAGTCGCAAAAATATTTACAAATGTTGTCGTGGAACTCTCTGACAATGTTGTATTTTCGGATTGTATAGCACTCTCCGCTCCCATCCCTTTAACCTTGCCTTACGGATAGACTTGGCTGTGGACTTGTTTGCAAGCTGAATCAGCTGATCATAATGCTTTTTTGCTGTATTCTTATGATGTATGAAGAAATTTTTTCACGTACCTCACGTGCAGGAGACATGTATCCAGGAGAGGATCAGGACACCACTATCAGCGAGCAGCTTGATAACATTATAAATGGAAATGACTGGTTAATTCAATGTGAATCTGATGACGTTGTCTGCTCGTTGGATCCCACCTCGATGATGCATCGTGGAGAATTTACTGTTGACAACGAGGGACGACATGAACACGGCCAAACGTCACTGTTCAGTCAGATGACTGGAATTCTTTCAAGAGGTCAAGGTGATTGTGTGATATCTCAAGTCTCTAAAGTTTCTCCAATCCAGTCTGCAAGAGCACCAACTCACTGCCCCCGGGAGTCATCTGTTGCAACACAGTTTACAGCACAATCGGTGATGAACCATCAGCAGCAACCTTTGACACCTAGCCAATCAGATAAAGGTGAACTATAGTGGCAACTTCATGCTCAGCAGTATAACAAGAAATTTATTATGTACTGCCTTGTAATAACTCAGTACAAAACAGTAGACACTTCTCTCTTCCAACTGTCCCATTGCCTGTCACTTCTTTTGCTACTTATGATTTTGAGCCTGCATTTGACAGTAATGATCTGATGATTTATGTGCCTGAACTTGAACACATCATCAGATAGCACCTCACACTAGAGGTACTGAGATGTACATCCTCTGTAGCAATCTGTTGATCATGATTGCATCATCTCCCCAATCACACTAGGTATCCATCACAGACAGTGCACTTCTATCTATCAGCAACACCACCCATCTCTCAACGGGATCATGGAGCTGCCCAGCTCTCCTTCTATCTATCAGCAACACCACCCATCTCTCAACGGGATGGAGCTGCCCAGCTCTCCTTTTTGGCGATCAAGCAATCTTCAGCCCGACTTCATCAGCGCTCTTGCAGAGGGCCAACTGTGCCAGCCTGGCTCGCATCAGGCCATGAATACATGTTTGGAGACTTTTCAAACTCAGCATCATCTAAAATATATTGATCAACATTATATGAAGCCTCACCTGAGGAATGGATTCGATAGTCCTAACTTCTGTATGGGTCTATCACAACCTTTCTCTCCACACGCACTGCCTGAAGCAACAACTCCCTCGTCACACATTCCCCTGCCTGAGAATGCTCTCCACCAACTCTGTTATTCAAGCACTACAAGCACATCCTCCTCACAAGGAATGGCAGCAGCTATGACCCCAGGTACCCCCCTCAGCGGCCCCCCACTCATGGAATGCAGTACAAGGAAGGATACTCTTAATCTAGGCCAAGGAGCTACCTGTACATCTACGCCCCGCTGCTCACACTCTGAGTCCACAGTGACTCATGCTCTTGACATTATGAAAGGAGGTAGCAGCTGCAGGCAGCGCAACCAACACACCCAACACGCTGCTTTTGCTTCACATATCTCCAGCTCTCTCCCTCCATCTGAGAATTATGAGGCAATAAATGGACCCAGTCAGAAGGTCCAGAACGCAAAATCCAAGTGCTGCAGAAGGGAGCAAGAGAGTCCAACCAGCAGCTCACTGGCAGAAGGGATGCTATCAAGTAAAAACTCTGAGCAGCGAACATTTTCTCAAGTATTGTTACAAAGGGCATTATTAAACAGCTTTGAGCAAAGAATGTTAACAAACAGCAAGAGGCAGAGGATGTCCAAGAAATGTGGGCTGGAGCACAATCAATGCTCGAATAGCCTGCCAAATCAGGAGGCATTACCAAGCAATGGCTTATTGGAGCAAAGCCTGGTGCCAAATCAGGAGGCATTACCAAGCAATGGCTTATTGGAGCAAAGCCTGGTGCCAAATCACACTGCTTCTCCCTTTTTTGCATCACAATTGATGTCTGGCGCCACCATGCCACAGCACCCTTTATCTAGTAAGCTTGCTTTAGTGAAGCCTGCTCAGCCTCATAGTAATAGTAATAGCCCCAGTCCCAGTCCCAGCCCCAGCCTTAGCAGCCCCACTAGCGGTGATCCCTCTCAGCAGAACAGTGACTCCCAAGAAGCCAAGACCTTGTTCCAGTGCTTGAATGAAGGGCGTAAGCAGTTTGCTTCACACCTCTCCAGTCCCTCTAGCACTACCAACAACATCAACTTCTCTCAACTTCTCTCAACTTCTCTCAACTTCTCCTATGACGACAATCCAGTCATTGGACATCGAAGGAGGCCGCATCGGAGGACCGGGTCTCTGCACAGCGCCGCAGCCATGAGCATGAAAGGTGGTATGGGCTCTGTGCTGCAGGCCAGCCATAGTTGTGACCTTGCCAATGGTAATGTCTTGAGTCCCTCCTCCATCAGCACTTACAACAACTGTCCTGATTCCAGTTTGTCTGCTCTTCAGCTGACTGCTGCTGGTACACTTCATAGCCACATCTCGCCATTTGAAATCACCAACAAGAGAAAGGAGGCAGTACAGGGAGCAGGAACGTCTTGTCTGAAAGCAGCAACTAACTCCGCAACTGCTTTGGCCCCTTCCCCCATAGCAAGTGGGCGGGAGGCCCGCTTCAAAAGACTCCGTGAGCAGTTGTTAAAAGTCACTGAGGCAGTAGAGGGAGCAGAAACGACCCGCCTGACAGCAACACCTAACACAGCAACTGCTTTGGCGCTGTCCCCCATAGCAGCGAGGCGGGAGGCCCGCATCAAAAGCCTCCGCGAGCAGCTGTTAAAAGTCACCGAGGCTGGTCCGATGACATTGTTCGAGGAAATGCAGTTGCAGGCCCTCAAAAATGCACAGCTGGCGCGTGAGAGAGTGCAGCAAACTTCCCTGCTGATGAGTCCCTCAGCAAGCGGTACAAGCCCCTCAAGTACACCTGCTGCCTCTTCCCCAGGAGGCGTTGTGCATGCAGGGGGAAGCCCTGCTTCTATTACCAACAATTACCTGAGCTGCTGCTCCTCTGCGGTGTCCCATTCAAGTCCACTTGGCAACTTCTCTGCTGCTGCTATTGCCAGAACGCCCTCTGAAGCATCGGGATTGTTCCACTCTGCTTATGAGCCCTTTGCTGCCACAATTTTACGAACGTCTCACACTGACCTCCAAATAGATGTTGCAGCAGGTGAGAAAATATATCTCTGCAAGCTGTCAGCTAACTTATGTAAAAAAATTATGAATAACTTTTAATCATAATTATCATCGTCTGCATTTCTCTTGTCCTCAACAGGGTCCTGTCCGTTGATTCCCAAGGCCTCTGCCTCTGCCTCACCCACCCCTTCATCCCACCAGTGCTTGCAACCTATGAGCAGCATACCATCATCATGGGTAGGGCTCACCTCCACCCCCCTGCCAAGTAGCAGCCTGTGTATGAGGCCTCCCTCAACCGTTTCACCAACCCCATCCCTCCTTGTAGCTGACACTTCACCAACATCATCAGATGCCACCAGATGTACCAGACCCGACAAGGCAAGTCATGTCTTTCAATTCTGAATTTGAATTTTAAAGATGTTCAAGTCAATCATGTAAATACATTTTCCAGGTGCCTGCCTTGTTCCGGAAACTCCTTTTGAGACCACATGGCTTTAAAACTGCCACAACGGTGAAGAAGAGGTCTGTTACAGCACTGGAGAAGGAAGCAAAGCTGAATGCAGCTGCGCAGGCTGTAACTTTAGATGACATAACAGCAATGGATGATGTTGGTGCAACTTCTCTCTCTGAGGCACATACTGAAGGAAAGGGAGACCTCTTCGCTCCCACCAGAAAACGAAGACGACACTCTGATAGGACTGATGATTTATTCAAAAGGAGAGCCATGACCATTGAACTGGAGGATGTGTCTCCGGTCATGTCACAGCATGCTAGTGCTCTCCAACATCCCTTCAGGATGCATTTTGCAGCCACTGAACAAGATGCCTCAGCATTATTGAATCCATTTCATGAGAACAGTTTACGAGATGGTACTGCGCCGCTACTTACGATGGAATCTGCATCAAGCATTGGCATTTGCAATGGTGTTGCTCAGGCAGACAATGTTCTTGATCTGAATGCAGATGACTTAGATCAGCTGCTCTCTGAATTCAATGAGGACATGGTATTTTTGTAGCATGAAAATCTAGTTATTGTGGCTGGTGAACATACATGAGTTGCACTGCCCCTAACAAGAAGTTATCACATTATGCAGTAAGCGTTCACAATTTTTGGATAATTGATCATTCTCCCTACTGTCAGGGTGTTTAATTCACATCCCAGTAAGTTATTTTTAGCCTTCCACATCAATTGCATGATGCTCAGGGCTCTAAACATTAGGTATCCATTTAGCACTAGCTAATGTCATTACATTGTTAACTGCATTAAATTTCTGCATTTCATCTAACACGCTCTGTGATGAACATTTGATGATGTGTCTTCTTCTGTGCTGTAACTGGAAGTGTCCTTGTTTCTTTTTGCCAGTCCTCAAAAACATTAGTTTAAACTTGTGTAATATTCATCACCAAATAGTTGCTTGCCGACTGTGAAAGAGACGGAAACATGTACTTCGTCGCGATGTACATTTGGTTGACAAAGTTTCGTTGCCCTAGACAACTCAAATTTTTCGCATGTTTGAATGGCGTCAAAAGCAAGGGCTTACAACTGTTGGACTCCTGAAGAGGAGGAATGTCTGCGCAACGGCGTGATCAAACACGGTCTAGGGTCATGGGAGATAATCAGGAGGGATCCTGATTTCGGCATGTTAGAGTGGGTCACTAAATAGGGAACCCTTGTTGGAGTGTTAAAGTGCCCTCAAGATAAGGTCTCGCCGAAGCATATATTTAATAAAAATAATCAAAATCTGCATATTTTCAATGTCTGCCGAATGTTGTTCATGCTACATCGAATACTGAAGGCATTCATGTTTCTGCAGGCGGAGATCTGGCGTTCAACTTAAAGATAAGGTCCGGAAATCTCAATGCAATTCCTTTAATCGTGATTAATGTTAAACTTCAGCTCATCCAATCGGCTCTGTACCCAACTTTGCGCAGTGGAGAAACCTAGTAAAGTTCAGGCACATCTCAGTTGAAGAGTCCCGTTCTCTCAAGCCCAAGACCTCTGGCCCATGGAGCAGAAAGCACAGCGCTTGTGGACAACAGTTGCATCATGGAAGGTCAGTACCGGTCTTCACAACATGCATGGTCGCTTGGTAGTGACGATGGGAGGTAAACAGGGTTATGCTTGGGTTTGAGAAGTGATATAATGGGTATTTGACCTAAGGGCGATAGTCAATGGACATCCACATGTGAGTACGCAGTACATAGATGCGCCGATCAACGGAGTCCCTGGGTTGGGTGGGTGTACTCTCGGTAGGGTAGCTAGTATCTGGGTAGGATGAGGGTGTCCCTGGGAGGGTATCTGTGTCCTGGGGAGGTCAACTAGGTCTAGGCAAGGTGTTATCACCCCTAAGAGGGGGACCAAGTTCAGGGCCCTGGTTTAACTTTCGCTAATATAAGCAGGGGGCTCATGGATTACTTGTATACAACGACAGCACTGCACATGCAACCTGCACTACACTTAGCAATAGACCAGCTTACATAGAGCTAGGCGCCCTAGAGCTTGGCACCATACAGCCAATAATGAACAAAACAATACATCAGACCCGCTTCTGCTTGCACATGTTTTACATTTGATTGTGCAATGTTTGAGTATGAAATTCATTGCATGCCCTCTTAATTGTTGTCTCTCTCTAAGGTCTGGGAGCCAGCCCCTTAGTGACTCTCGGCGAAGCAGCAGAAGTGGTCCCGAAGATGAGGAGCATGCTGCCATGCTGCTAGCTTTAGAGGTATCGTACATGCATATAGCAGCCAAGGTTATGTGCATGCATGATCTTTCTTAGGTATTGTACATTCATGTAGCCAAGGTTATGTGCATGCATGATCATGCTTAGGTATCGTAAATGCATATTATCCAGGTTCTTGTCTATCAATCTCTTGCTTGTTGTGCGTTATCCATGCATTACTGGGGTCATGCAATCTGCTCCTGTCTCGGGCATGCTGTTTAAATATTGTTTCAGTATTGATGTTGTTGGTAATGGTCTCATTTTGCGTGTGAGCTGCAGGGTGCCGCTGCCTCTTCTTACCAAGGTCTTCAGCCAACCATGACCTCTCATCAAGGAGGCAACACAGCAGATGATATCAAGTTTTCTGATGCAGGAATCAAGGTAAACTTGATTCTAAGGCGGACATTCAAGATTGTAATGTTTATTTGTTCTTGGTCTACGCCTATTTCTACAGCTGCATCACCTAAAATACAGGGCATTGATTATTGAGCAGAAGTTGAACAGCCTGAGACATAGCATGCTCTTTTTGTTATGAATTTTAGCGCCATTCCCAGCGTCAAGCATCAAAGAGCCGAGTGCTAGAGGACTATGAGACAACTCTGAGTGAACCTGAGGGAAACATTGTGCATGAAGAGCAGAGGGGTGAGGAGACACGTGACACAAACAGAAGCAGAGAGGATTTGGAACCTGAAGTCAAACCTGAGAGGCGTGGGGATGAGGAAGGAGGTGTGGTGGGACGGAGCCTGGAGGAGAGTGCGGCGGATGAAAGTAATGGAAAGTTTTTGGATGAAGGTAGTCAACTGTATCAGCAGAACAAACGAAGGAAGAGGAGGCTGTGTGAGGACCGACGTTTTGGTGAGTCACTAGAGATTGGGACAGAAACCCTAAACCCTCTTCAGTTGTATTTGTCTAATTCCTGGGCAGAGCATGTGGAAGCTATTTAGGTACAGCCGATGGCCAGAATAAGCATCATCTCTACCCGTTTGAGATAGAAACTTGATGCCCCTGACTGTGTCATAAAAAGCATGCAGTTTGCCTTAAGGTATTAGTCTGTGCCCCTGACTATACTCAAGGTACGCATACGGCATATCCTGGGTGATGTTGTATTAATTATGTGACTGATTGGACCTTGGAGTACTCAGCTTTGATTTGATTTGTGAGGTACTTATTGCCTTAATGTTGGTCATCATTGTTCACCAGGCATTTATGATCAGAGGCGATACGGACCTGGGGGGGAGCTGCTTGACTCTGGTGGCAGAGGCGGCGCTAGAGGTCGGAGTTGGGGCAGGCGTGCTCGAAGTGAGAGGGTTGACTCTGAAGATGAAGATACCGAGATTTCAGAAGAGGAGGACATGGTGGTGGAGGAGGATGACGACGATGATGAGCAGGATGAGATGAAAGGCCGAAGGAGGAGGAGTACCTCACGAAGCAAGTCAAGCTATGGTAGGGGGCGTGGGAGAGGGAGGGGGAAAGGAGGGAGTCGAGTTGATGATTACCAAGATAATGGGATCCTTGGCGGTTGCTACAATCCACTTCTTGTTGCTGAGTCGGGTTTCGGGGCTGGGTTGTTCATTGTCAGCTGCTGTTGCGGGACGACCTTCAACGACGGTGCCCCAATGATTGGTTGTGAGAACTGTAGTGTGTGCTCCCATGTTGCCTGCCTGCAGCAGCAGA
Source organism: Chlamydomonas eustigma (assembly GCA_002335675.1). NCBI lineage: Eukaryota > Viridiplantae > Chlorophyta > Chlorophyceae > Chlamydomonadales > Chlamydomonadaceae > Chlamydomonas > Chlamydomonas eustigma. The sequence goes on along the minus strand of BEGY01000143.1, from coordinate 49,292 downwards.
TGCAGGCTGAACCACTGCGGTATAAGTACGATTTTCAGCACTACAAGTGTGAAGCCTGTCAGTTGGAGTCCCTAATGTTGGGTGGAATACCTGCTTCAATGTTTCCATCTTCCACCATGATGCTTGGTGCTGTGGATAGAAGACAGGCAGCTCTTGACTTGGCATGGCAGCAAAGCTATGCTGCATCTGCACCAGGAAAAAGCAGCGGTAGAGTCGGAGGGGAAGCAGAGGCTGCATCAGGCAGCAGCCGTCCCCAAAGAGAGAGGAAGGCTAGCTCCAGATACAGGTCAGATGGTTTCGCTCCACTAGAAGAGTTGGAGGAAGGGCTAGGTGTCATTGCGAGGGTTGAGGAAGAAATAGAGGCAGCGGCTGCTGCCGCCGCTTCTGGCAGGCAAAGAGGTGTCAGTACAGCTCCTCAGCAAGCCGGCAGTGATGGCAGCCAGCACAGCAGCAGGAGCAGCCGAGACAAGACCAATGAAGCCAGCACCCTCCTCTTAGGACTGGCTAAGCAGCAGAATGGTAAAGCCCTGGATGCACAAGGGGAGGATGTGAGCACAGGTGGAGCTTTTGTTGGATGGGGTGGGAACGACCAGGTGCTACGTCCACCTTCGCGGAATGGATTGATGCGTGGGTCCTCAGGTGCGAGAGGAAGCAAGGGAGGCAGCGGGAGGCGTAGCAGGGGCAGCGGCATGATGGAGGACATGGAGGAGGATCAGCTGCAGGGCGATCAACTGGAGCTGTTCTTGGCTCAAGGTAACGCCTCGGGCATGGCAGGCACTCGGATAAGCAGCGGCAGCTCCAGCCGTGACTTGATGCTGCTAGCCTCCCGTGGTGGGTACCCTGCCAGGACAGCTTCTCCTGCCACAGCTGCCTTGGCAGCAGCTGCAGCTATCGCCATGAAAGAGCATGAGGCTGAGATGATGATGCGAGCGGGCAGGGCTGGAGGAGGGGCTGGAGGGAGTGGATCCATTGCAAGTCCTTCTGCAGTGTTGGACCCCTTGGCAGCTCTTTACCCTGACACAGGATTGGCAGATGCGCTAGGACAGGAAAGGAGTCAAGGGAGGAGTCAGCAGCATCAACAGCCGTCCCATGTGGCGCCTCTCCCCAGGAAGGCTTCTCAAGGCTCTCTACGCATTTCAGGTACCTCACCGCGAGGTGGCAGCTTCTTGCCTCCAACTAATAATACTAGCACTACAACTAGTAGCGGTGGGTTCAGTCAGCGCCCACAGCCGATGGTGGGTGTGCATGGGCCAAGTAGTAGTAATGGCTTGGATTCTGTCCCAACCGCCAACCAACACCACCATCAACAGCTCTTAGCTTCACTGGGTATAGATGGACGTCAGTCCCCACTGTTTAATAATGGCGGTGCTGTTGGTGAGTTCCGTCAGCCGGGCGGGATAGCAGCTTCCCCAGGTCTCCTTTACCAACATCCGCACCTAGCCAGAATGGCAGCACTGCAGAGTGGTTTCAGCCCTAGAGGTGAGGACATGTGGTTGATGCTGTGATTTCATAATGAGTACAATCATAAAAAAACCTCAAGAGAGATTTTTGATTTGATTTGTTTTTGTGAGAGGTCTCCCGTCTACACAGCACATCCTGAGAATATGCACACTGGAATCTAGACATGGTACCAACAACAAAAAAAGCTAAAATGTGCATTTCATCGATATGCTTTCCCTGCTCCCGTTCAATGTAGGCTTGTTGCCCTCAGGGCTCCAGAACCCATTTGGTGAGTCAGATGACGAAGGCAGCCAGAGCCTGCTGGACTCCCTCAGATCTGACCCTAACTTGATCGGACTGTTGGGTGGCAGCAATGGTAACTTCAGCCGTGCTGCAACCCCAGCCTCCCAGCTCTTACTGGACTCTCTAATGAGAGCGACCCCTGACTTCATAGCCCAGCACTTCCAAATGCAGCAGCAGCAGTACACGACAACTGGCAACTCAGGTGGAGGAGCAACAGCTCCATCAGCTACAGCTCCCGCTCCATTAGCTACATCTCCACCAGCAGCGGGGAGTGTGGCTGCAGTATCTACACAAGGATCAACAGGGTCTCTGTCGGTAGCTGGTCCTGTTCATCCAGAATCATCCTTACAGGTGGAGCCTGGGAGGGAAGTGCCACAAGTTGTTAGGAGCAGTGCGTTCCAGGTACGACATGTTCAGGTCGTTAAGTAAGTTCGTTAAGTAAAGGTTTCAAAACCTTTACTTAAATAAGATTTATGGTTTAGGTTGGCAACATTACAAGTGGTTGCTCATCCCCCATACTCTCTCTGACTGCTTTACCAACCACCTGCCTCTGATGCTTGTACTAGAACACGCTAGCATATCAGGATCCATTGCATATCAGGATCCATTGCATATCAGGATCCATAGCATATCAGGATCCATAGCATCTGTGTGTCCTGTCATCTCTACCACAGTTGATCATGTTGTGAGACTTTGTCAAAACACTTGTTTGAGTTACCATCATACACAAAGAATCAAGACTGTGCTCTCTGCTGTTACTGAAGCAGAGCGTAATAGAGCAAGCCCGTGCCGCCAGCCAGGCAGCATTAGGCTTCAATTCCACTTCAGAGGCTGCGCCAACAGGAGCTGCAGCAGGGCCTGGCCCTGCTCCAGATCCATGCTCGTCTCAGGCCGCTGATCTAGGCTTGGATCCTCAGGCCTCTCATCAACAAGAGCTTGCAAGACTAGTGGCTGCTGCTGGCAGGGACTCTGGTTTATTACCGTCTTCAAGCTCCCAGGACATGCAACTTCTTCGTGACTTCCTGAGGCCTGGCACCCCAGAGGCTGCTTGGGCGCTGTTGCGTGGTGCAACACCAACACCTCTGCTGGGAGCAGGTACTAGCAGTAGCACTGACATGCTAGCAGCACTAGGTTCCAGCAGCAGTGGGGGGGATCCTCTGATGGCTGCTGCTGCTGCCTCCTGGTTGATGACAGGGCGGTACACCCCGCTGAGCAGCCAGCATCAGCTTCTAGTAAGTGCCTTGTCAGATAGTGCCCCTGCTGGGTCAGTCGTGCAACCTGGAGTTACGGAGGTGCAGAGTGCTGTGCATGTAGCTCCGGATAAGGGAGATGGAGGCAATACATCGTGTAGTCCTTATGTAAGTAATGGATGCTCTGTAATGACCTCCCCACAGCAGAGTCCTGCTGCCAGGCCAAGCCCACTGCCGAGGCCAGTGGCAGCTCCTGCAGGTAGCATGCTTCCTCTCCATGTTCTTGAGCAGACCGCCCTGCAAGTCCGGCCAGGAAATGAGGATTTTACTGGCGGAGATATTCCCTTCAGCGTCGACATCCTTCTTCGAGCTAGCACACCTGTTGTGCATCAGTGATGCCATCATCTTCATATCAATCACTGCAACCACGTCACCTGCTGCCGCAGCCATCTGGTAACTACAGAGCGTCTGCTGGTGACCTGAAAGTACTATTGCAAGTTATATTTATCACCTTGACTGCACTTCTTCACTTAATTTCCAGCACATTGACTCCTTAACGTCGTACTGTGTAAAGAACTCGGACATGTCTTCAAGAATTTCACAAATTGCATTTCCTTCATGATTGATAAATGTTGTTGTTAGCGGCAGGCTGCATTGGTAATTATCAGCCTGAGCAATTCTTTTAACAAGATTCTGTTTTTTCTTTTCTGTTGATGATTTAAATCTCATCTTGCAAACATGCGTGAAGTGAAGGTTACTTGAAGAGTATCTCTAGTTCACAAAATGCGTGAAGTTCATGGGAGACACTGCCCTGTTAAAATGGTTAAAAAGATAGCTCTTGATACAGCGAATTTTGCCATAAATGGGTACTTCATGAGTACGTCCTAGAGCATCAGCAAAAAGAGAGGAGAAAAGAGCTGTTCAAGCCCTTCAACATGTCTGCAAACTGCCTGAACTGGCAGGCACGTGTAGACAGCATCACAGACAACGAGACAGGAGTAAGGACTTGCAATTCATCTCACTCCTAATGACTCACTGATCTCACTCCTAATGACTCACTGATCTCACTCCTAATGAATAACATCATGATATGCAGAAACTGTCTTCATCAAAAAAAGAAACCATGATAGTGAATACGAAATACGGGTCACAAACAAGGAACTGGCAGGATGCACCGACTGCCATGAAAGTGCAATCAGCGGTTTAGTAGTACTCATGACTCAGAGGCTGCTTAATTGTGCATGCATGATTACAACGTGCTGCTGTTGGATAATCTCCATCATACTATGAAATCATTCGCCTTGTCCACATTAAGACTATTAGTCATCATATGCAGCAGCTGTAGCTCATACTAGCATTTCTTGAAAAATGTAGTGATGCTCGCTTGCTGAGTACTTACAGTCTGAGAAGCAGGAGGAGTTGCCTTGATTACACTTCTTGCTACCCCTTCTAGTATGTTGTAATCCCTCACTCTAACTGGTCCATCTAAAGTTCCTGAGGGTGTGATTTTCTGCAGGTTTGCAACAAGACCCGGGTCCTCCCCCATATCCCCCGAAAGATCCACATGCTCAACAAATTTAGTGGACATAACCCTCTCAGAAGACCCATTATTGTGCAACGCTGCATTGCTTAGTAAGTGTACTGCCTCTAAGTTAACTAAATCACCATGCTGTGCAAACTCGCCCACCACTTTCTTCATGACCCGACTATCAGCATCCCGCCGCCCTAAAATCTTGTCTCTTTGTATTCCTAAAGGGCTTGTTTCCCACACTGCTGCCTCCTCCTGTTTTACAACTAAGGCAGAAGGCGTTGCCACCTTCCTATTGCCAGAGGCTCCAGAACCTACATGTCTTCCCTGCTTTATCATCAACTTTGGCTCCTGGACTCTTAGTACCTCGCACTCAACATCCACATCCAGCAAGGCCAGCATCCATGATCGTTGTGAGTCACTGAGACGGTCCCTAGGGCCCTTCACCTCTGAGAGAAGTGTAGTACCTGCCTGCAGTAATGAAAACATGTACATAGGCAAAGATCCTGATTGTAGTGATGATGACATGGACAAGGACTGAGATCCTGCTAGCAGTGATAGAGACATGGACAAAGTCTTAGTTGCTGCACTAAAATCATGCAGGAATTGAGAGAAGGTAACTCATCAAGTGCACTCACAAGTGGGTTCCACAAAAGCAAATCTGGCATGCCACCTCTCAGCCCTGCGTAGTCCTCAGCAAGCATCCGGCAAACCACCGACAGCCCCAGAGATCCAACACACCTTCAAGACATGATATAGAGGAGTGGCATAGTGCCTTCAACTGACAGCCCCAGAGACCCAACACACCTGCAATACATTCTATAGAGGAGAAGCATAATAATGCCTTCAACTGACAGCCCCAGAGACACAACACACCTTCAGCAAGACATGATATAGAGGAGAAGCATAATAATGCCTTCAGCTGATAAGGATCACATTAATTATGAAGGCTATTAACTTGCAGCTGACGAAATGGTGGTATCAGAGGGTGAGAGCCCTACATCCTAAGCAACCCTCTGACCCTTCAGCATGTACTGATGTCGTGCAGAACTGGGCTAGCAGGGCACAGCATATGTCATCTAAATAACTATGCAAAATTACTGCGTGGCATTCATTTTAGTCATGTTAGGAAATTTGTTTGAAGACATTGTTATTTGTACTACTTGCATAGAAGTAGTAATACTATTGAGCACAATAAGAAGCTGAAACAGCCAATATGACTTAGGTACACACTCTATCAGGCAAACACCCAGGTAGTAGACAACTTATTCAAAAGTGTTCTGAGACAAGTTACATCCCCAATATAATATAATCTCCAACTAGTACTATAACCCTAAACCCTAAACTAGCAGAACCAGGCACCTCACGACAGCCCAATGTCTTCCTTACAGTGATCAATACCTGCCCTTTCAAACCTGCTCTTTTTTCACTAGAATGACTTACCTGCAGATTTCCAGGAGTTCCTCTAAGGAGTATTGGTCCCAGCTCACACCTCGGCACCACCTTCCAAGATTCTGCTCCCAACACACTTTAATCACATGCTCAGCACCTCCCTCAGCCACCGCCTGGACATACATAAACTGATTAATCAACATGATTCAACACAAAAACTGTGTGCTAGCAGGTTCCTCACCAAATTTCAATACAGCATATATTGTATATTCAATACAGACAATGAAAACACACTACAAAATAGCTCTAGATGAAAGCAGCTCTGAGGTAGTAACTAGTAACTTACGCTTAATATTTAACTTGTGGAAAACATCCGTTACAGCAGGTGCAATGCTCAATCTCTTTCAAGCTGTTACCCTAACTACTCCTTTGCTACATGATATCTCTCTATACCCCTCTGCAGTAGCTACATAATATCTCTCTATACCCCTCTGCAGTAGCTACATGATATCTCTCTATACCCCTCCGCAGTAGCTACATGATATCTCTATATACGTCCCTCCGCAGTAGCTACATGATATCTCTCTATACCCCTCCGCAGTAGCTACATTTCACCTGCAGCCTATCCTCAATAGCCTGCTTTCTTGCTGGATAGAAAGCATCTGTCCCGAGGTCCAGGGGAGCTGTCTGGAATGGTGTTCGAAAAACATCTTGGACTGGAGACATGATGACATCCCACCTGTCAGGGTTGACAAGTGAAACCTAATACTTATCAGGGATGCCTTGCAACCATATGGACTACACCCTTAACCCTAGCAAATTGATGTTAGGCATACTCTGAAGTTTTAATAAGACATTGAAGTGATATAAAAGTGACTTGATTCTTACATAATGAGGCCGAACAAGGTGGCCCAGATGCCTCCCTCAGCATGCAAGCCTTTCCACCCGCCACCACCCTCACTTGCATAATGCTCCAGCGCTAGCTCCTCCACAGAAACCTTAAAGGGGAACAATAAGGTTTTAAACACACAATTCACAAAGCCAGTTTGTAATCTTTGTTAAAATCTTGGCCAACATTACCAACGTGATAAGGCAGATAAATCACAGCAGAACTTTACAACAGACAAATTACTCCCCTGCAAACTATCTGGGAATGCAGCAACCTTGATTGCTCACCAATTCAGTGATAGTTAGGATCAACAGCAATTCAGTGATAGTTAGGATCAAAAGCAATTCAGTGATAGTTAGGATCAACAGCAAGTCAGTGATAGTTAGGATCAACAGCAAGTCAGTGATAGTTAGGATCAACAGCAAGTCAGTGATAGTTAGGATCAACAGCAAGTCAGTGATAGTTAGGATCAACAGCAAGTTCAAAGACTAGACCTAACATCCGCAAGCATAGCCTCACTTCCTGCGAGCATCTGGACAGCAGCTCAATCACCATCTCACCCAACTTCTTCTGCAGCTCAACTCATCTGAAGAGAAAGTAGCATCCCATCTGTGATACTCCCTGACTTAAGCTTGCTTGCCCTAAAGGGCGAATCACATCCCATCTGTAACCCAGCCTGATTGTACAACCTGCTTGCCCTAAAGGACTAATCACATCCCACCTGTAACCCAGCCTGATTGTAGAACCTGCTCTTGACACCAACTACACTTGCAATAGGTCTCCCTAGGATCACCACTTCCCGGGGTTCTCTGCTCACAACTGCAGCCCATCTGGGACGCTTCCATCTGATCATGATGTCATCAATTGTCAGCTTACAATCAACATGATCCAAGATGCATCAGCAGAAGCAATGCTCAACAATGACTTACCTATTCAGACATCATTTTGTATGCATCAAGCTAGTCATTGCAAACAAATCAGCTAAAGGAGAACCTTATTTACTATCTTTAACAAGTCATGCATGGACCGCAGGTAGCTCATGCCTGGGAGGGTGAGATGAGACGTAAAGCCATGCATGGACCGCAGGTAGCATGCCTTAGAGAGTGAGACTTAAAGCCATGCATGGACCGCAGGTAGCTCATGCCTTGAGGTGAGACGTAAAGCCATGCATGGACCGCAGGTAGCTCATGCCTGGAGGTGAGACTTAAAGCCATGCATGGACCGCAGGTAGCATGCCTTAGAGAGTGAGACTTAAAGTCATGCATGGACCGCAGGTAGCTCATGTCTTAGAGAGTGAGACTAAAAGCCATGCATGGACCGCAGGTAGCATGCCTTAGAGAGTGAGACTCATCTAGAGCTTTATTGGCAAAGCCTAGTTTTAAGGTTTAGGGTTTAGAGTTTAGTGGCCAAGCTTACAGGCCATCATGTATGTCCACAACAACTCATGAGATATAACAATGTAGAACACCTTCTGGGTGGTTTCCCCAATCGTAGCAGCCTTCGCTGCATGGCTAGCAGATCTCCATGTCTAACCCAGCTGTCAGATAATGCAGCTTCACAGGCCTAATACCAGGTAGTAGGTAGTAGGTAGTAGGTAGAGGTAGCAGGTAGTAGGTAGCAGGTAGCAGGTAGTAGGTAGTAGGTAGTAGGTAGAAGGTAGTAGGTAGTAGGTAGTAGGTAGCAGGTAAGAAAAATGATCATGAGAAGGTAGTAGGTAGCAGGTAAGAAAAATGATCATGAGAAGCTGCAGTGTAGCTGCATGTTGTATATCAAGACGCATAGTGGCCAAGCAGATCAAAGAATTTTGGACAACTATGATCACGGCTCAGCAAGTTCGTCTTTAAAGGAATGACTGAACCTAGGAAGGAGGGATGTTCACCAATATCCAGTTCTTTGAACATCATTCTTGCCAGTCAGCCAGTCACAAGCTCCCTATCAAGCAACTTACATTGAGCGCAGCCTCCGTGTTCCCCAAATGCTCCAGGTCCATGGAGAGGCGTAGCCACCAGGCACCACGTTTACCAGGGCAACAACTGCCCTCTAGCAGAAGGTGTAGCAGCTGCACAGTTTCCTCATACCTGCAGCGCAACATGACAGAGAAATACCTCATGATCCAGCTCGCAATGATGACTACAATTAGGATAGAGAACTAGCTGTAACCTTATATAGTCTTGTCAAGTGGCAGCAATGCTATTTACACATTAATTGACTGCAATACACATTATGACCTCAGCATAACCAATGCCGCAGACCTTTCATCAGGAGATGAAAGGCCTCAATAAGAAGAATCTGTGTCGCCCTAATGATGTCAAAGAGCACGGTAGACAGCAGCAACTTGAGCATGTATGTAAAAGAACTTGAACACAATAAAGCTGGAGGGCTTGTCAAGCGGGATGGGACCTTCTGCTACCTTCCTCTCGTGGCCCACGTCATTTATTAAGTCTACTTACCGACGTTCTTTTTCCAGCATGCTCACTGCTACATCACACATCCTGGTGTAAATCCAGGCTTGGCTGAACCTCGCAAGATATGATGAGCGAGTCCAGCAGGGCATGCCATGACTGCCTTTGTGACTGCTGCTCACTACCTGATGCCTGGTCTGGTGACTGCTGCTGCATGAGGCAGCACCACCACCAGCTGTAGGAACACAAGTTATCCAGTGAATGGATGAGCTCAGAGGCGGGGAAGCGGAGTGATCCAGTAAGCCTGCTGATATCTGAGCAGAGGAACTGACGGTGGCCTCTGCTGGATGCTCCTCAAGTCCCTCTGCTAATGATGGCACTTCAAGCAGTGCAGGCAATCCAACTGCTGCTGTTAGCGCACAGTCAGAGGTGCCATGATCTAGATCTAATGCAGCAGCAGTACAAGCTGACCCAGGATACAGATCTGTATTAGCAGCAGGAGAGGCTGATACACAACAAAGAACGGTAGCAGCAGCAGCAGCAGCAGCAGCTGGAGAGGTGGCTGCAGGTGGAGGGAGGCTGGTTGCAGAGCCATGCTGACCGGCTTTTATGGCTGCAATGGCATCTTCTAGAACCATCCAAGCTTGTTGCCATTGTTCCAAAGAGATCGCCTCTTCCAGCTGCTGAGCCTGGGATAGCGCTTCCTCATACAGAAGCAGGGCAGTACGTTCTGGGAACGCGGATTGAGATCTACTGACTGTGTATTTGGGGTATGGCGCAGCACCTCGACGACTGGCTACAAACCTAAGGTGTAATCATTCACAAGCGAATGCACAGGAAAGAAATCAGTTACAAAGCCCTAGTACCCCGTCTATCTACAGAAGTCTTTTGTATCTTAAGTACTACTGTGACGGATAAGCACTGGTCCCTACCAACATGTCCACACTATCATCAGTACATGGGTAACACGCTCCAAACAATTAGACCATGCGCCTAGATGACTACATAGTGAATGAAACATGGGAGGTAACACATTTCCTGCTGGGTGGTGGTGGACCTATCAGGCCATCCTGCACCATCCTGATAACCATGATGGTTTACATGCATCATGGCTAAACCCTAAACGCTACCAGCCTAGCTTTCACACATCTGTGAACTATCAATGTAGATAACCTCACCTAGTCAGATCTTGGCCCTCCTCTAAAAAGTAAATCCGCTGCATTCGTTGCATCAAGCCTTGCCAATGTGGATTTATTCTGATGCACCCTGCTGACCCCCCGAGCGCCTGCTTTAATTCCCCGTAGATCAAATCGCTGACATCTTCTGTACAGCCAGCAGTACACGGATAGCTGCTAGAAGGGAGTAATGCAGTTAAAGCAGCATCATTGGCATCACTACGCCCCAAGCCCTGAGGATGATGATCAGGATGCCTGGGTCCTGCTGCATGCTCCTGTCCATGGAGCCCTCCTCTAGTCCCCTGAAGCTGTACTTCAGGCTCCGGTTGTACTTTGGGCATTGCTTCTCTGCAAAGCAATACGTTCCGATCCTCCATAACTGCATGGCCGTCAACCAATTGACTTGACAGCTCAGCCCCGGCATCCTGCTTCTGGCTGTTGGTCATGCTGGGCTTCAGATTTGTACGCTGCCTTGTTGATGCAAGCCGTCTGAAGTCTCTGAATGCACGAATCGCCTCCTCCTTACTGACTAGGCTGCTGGTCATGGTGGGGACTGTGAGCCGTGACATCACTGAACGGACCTGTAGTAGAAAGAAGTGCATCAGCAATGATAGATGTACCATACCATTAGGCCTGCTTGAACCCATCTTATATGTCCTGTCATGAAGCGATTGCTAATGAGGCAGGGCAGCACTACTATGAGACAGGGCAGCACTACTATAAGGCAGGGCAGCACTACAATGAGGCAGGGCAGCACTACTATGACACAGGGCAGCACTACTATGAGGCAGGGCAGCACTACTACTACTATGAGGCAGGTCAGCACTACTACTATGAGGCAGGGCAGCACTACTACTACTATGAGGCAGGGCAGCACTACAATGAGGCAGGGCAGCACTGCTACAATGAGGCAGGACAGCACTACTATGAGGCAGGGCAGCACTACTATGAGGCAGGGCAGCACTACTATGAGGCAGGGCAGCACTACAATGAGGCAGGGCAGCACTACTACTACTATGAGGCAGGGCAGCACTACTACTACTATGAGGCAGGGCAGCACTACTACTATGAGG